>CM076569.1:326086071-326263040 GCA_034641835.2 Pinus albicaulis | reverse complement strand
CTATGAAGTTAATGGTGTATGTTAGTATCAATGGTATCTTAGTGATTGGAATTTGAAATCCAATTCATTTGAACAAATAAAAGCTATAATCATTCATTTATAATCCCTATTAATTCAATCTTTTGAAAATAAAACTTATTCACTCAAATAACTTTTTACGATGGATGTCTTGTCTCTTGTGAGCAATAAAGTAGACTACGATAAAAACGGCATCTAATAAAATTACTTTTTCATATAATGACGAAATCACCTTATCTTATCCTTATCCCTTCATTTTCTTTGAAAATGAACACCTATTTCAATTGGTTCAATTTTGTCGTTATTTTATCTTTGCCAGACATACATCAATCACGGGCTCGAGTTGTTGGGGGTATAGGCGGTAGTTTTTTAGCTTTGCTATAATTCGATATATAGGTTATAGGTTTATTTTCGGTAGTTTTTTTATTTCTTAAATTATTTTAAATTCCATTGCCTTTGGTTGCACTGATGTATGTATTGGTATTTGGAGTTGTGCATCAAATGGGTGGTTTCATTTAATATGGGATGACTCTTTCTTCCTTGTTTTGAACTAGATCTCAAATAAAATTTTTTTAATGTATGTAACTTAATTACATGTAGTCATTTAATTATTACACTGTATTAATAATTAAATATTATGTTTGAGATATTTTAAATAATTGGTAATGTGTTGTCAAGTTTTTAATAATAGATTATGAAACTTTGTAATTGTCATGGGAAGGAATTTAGATTGGTAATATTTATTTTTTCATAATGACGAGACTATATATATATATATAGAAGTAGACTAAATTTTTCACTTTGGTTATTTTATTTTGCTTCTGATTTAGTAGTGCGTTGTTTTTTATAATTATTAAATCTATTTATTATGAAGAGTTTTTAGTATTTGTATTATATTAAGTTTTTTATTTTTTATTTTTTTTATTTTTTTATTATAAGTATTATGGAATAGAATAGTTATGGTTTTGTATTTGGAAAATGTAAATCTATCATCTTTATTATAATAAATATTGATAAATTATTAAGAGTGTATGCAAAAATTATTTCTAAAAGCATATAAGAACTCATAAAAGATTAAATTCTATTTTTCAAGATGAATGTCTAACCATTATCAAAACATAGAAAATTTAGAAATTATGAGAACTCTAAAGATATTAAACCTTAATCTTTAAGTTGAAATGCATGTAGAAAGATTATAATTTTAGGGTTTTTTACCACAACAATAATAATTGCTCCAAAATTGGTACAAAGCTATACTCAATGTACATTTATTTAGTTAAAACAACTATTATATACTTATAGAGAGATGAAATGAAGTTGACTTGAAGATATCTTCTCTCATTGAGAGGCATGCTCCTCAAGATGTGTATACATAAAATGCTCCATGTTTAGCTCAAAAAGTGACTTGACATTCTCTAGAAGATGATGTCGGTGCTCTTAAATAGTTTCTCTATAAACCCGATAACTTGAAATTGAATCTATCCACGATGCTCATTCTGATAGGGTGTATGTTTACATTGTCTAGTGGAGCGAGTGCAAACATCCAACATAGCATTGACTAAGATAACATTAAAACTCTAGGAGAGTATCAATAGGCTGTGAATGGTGACTTCCATTTAAATTTACAGAAGTTTTGGGTAGTTTATAAGTGACTTTCCTCTTTGTTCCTGTAGCCAGCTGCACCAGCCAAGAGTGTTGGAGTTTTTCTATTTTTAATTTACATTTTTCCAATTTCAATCATGGTTGATATAACTTAAATTTTCTCATGGATCAATTAAAATAGACACAAAGCTGGTCAAAGATGATACTTACAATTTCAATCATGGTTGATTGATGTTCAGCCTGTTTGTCCTCTAATGCTGCACTGATTCAGGGAATATTTCGAGCAATATCATTAACTGTAGTCGCTTCTCGTACTGTACGAGTGTTTTGTATTGTACGGGTGTTGTGTGAGTAGTCCAGCAACATATTAGGCTCTCTACATCAATGTTTCTTTGGATTTTACTACCCCTTCTCTTTTGTTGTTCCCTTCCATTGGCTTGGAACGAGTGTGGGAATGTGATGTTTGATTTTCCCACTCTTATTAAAAAATTTCCACGGATGGTTTTTTCCAAAATTCTTCAGATAAGCTAGTTTTGATATTTTTGTGCTTGCTTCCACCTTCCCTTTCTCTTTATTTGCTAGTTTTTCAAATTTTTTATTTTCAAATTTATTAATATGAAAGGTTTATACGGGATCTTTGTGACTAATTGGATTGAGAAATGGATAAATTCAAATTTACATTACAAGGGAGTGAATATTCATGGATAAAGTAAAAATGAAATGAGTGTACTAATACAACATGTAATTAAAGAGATAAAGAAGATAAATAATTAAAAAATATATATTAAAATTTTGAATAAAATAGTTTTTAAATTAAAAAATTAAAAATAAAATATATAATATTATTTAAAATTTAATTAGTACAATTATATTAAAAATATTAATGAGGTTGTATAATGGAAAGCTTCATAAATATTAAAAAGAAATTATTGCAACAAGAAGAATGTCTTACTAATACACATGTTTACCTTATTAATCATGTATAAAAAGATTATGGGTCAACTTTCACTTGTGAAAAAAAAGAATTATACATCTTATTGTAAAATGGATCATTTTGCTAAATAAAATTTCTTTATATGTAAATGGCTCTTATTAATAATAATGAGAAACTTATCATGGAAGAATTTATTAGAATTGGAATAATCTCAAATCTCTAGAAAATTGGTGAATGAGAGCCACTTGTATTTTCTAAAATATATTAAAATATTTTTTTAATATATTTTTTATTTATTTTGAAATAAATATAAATAATATTTTATGAAAAAATTAGATTGTCATTTTTTTATTCAATGTGATAACAATCAAATTTTTTTGATAAATTACTATGATCACAGAAGCATGAATTTAAATATATAAATTATATTTTAATATTATTTTAGAAAAAAAAATTACTATTTCTAGATTTATTTAATTTATATTTAATATTAATACAAGAAAAATTCTAATATTATATAAAAAAATAAATAGCAGTATGACTTAAAACTATTTTTGTTTGAGTAAAAGTTTGTTAAAAAACAGATTAAAAACCTAATACCCACAAGGTTCTGGTGGAATAAATATCTGCCCTGACCACCCGCAAGATTATTCCAAATTTATTCCAAATAATCTAATTTTCTTTAAATAACTTTGATAGATACTAATAAAAATACTATCTATCTTCGCTGCTGACAACTGAGTTATAATAAAAAAAATTTATATGTTATTCATCTTCAAAAATCTCTATATTACACAATCAACCATCATTTTAACTATATCATTTCTTCACCACGTTTCAGTCAATCCTTGGTGCGAACTTATCTTCCCACTTGCGAAATATTGGCACTGCCACCGCTCCATTCTATTCCTTTGGGTTCACTCGAATCCCCATATAAATACATCGGACCGCCCGACAAGTCGTCACTTACAATATCAATTTCCTCTGCAACAGAAATTGAAGCTTTATCCTCCTGCAGCTTCATTGCGTTTTTAAGCTCTCCCACTACTTCACTTACGCTCGGCCTACAAGACGGTTCAGCCTGAACACATCTCATCGCTAATTTGACAACGAGATTCACAGACATCATGTCGTAATCTCCACGTAGTCTTTTGTCTATGATTTCTCTTATTTTGCCAGGATTTTCATCCATTTCCAGTACATACGGAGTCACCTGTAATATGTAAATAATTATGATGAATCTCCAAGGAAACACGCAAATAATTATTATTGTGAATGTCTAAGGAAAGATGCAGTGCAAATTAATTAAAGATTGATATTTAGAATATATTATTGACCCATCGAATAATGTTTACTTCCTCTGTAGGTAGTTTTACGTCTACCGGTTGTCTACCGCATATGATCTCCAGTAAAACCACTCCAAAACTATACACGTCACTTTTCTCCGTCAACATTTGAGTGACGAAATACCTGTGAAAGCCGCCCCCCACAATTTATAAGTCAGTAAGTAAAAAATAAAATGAGATTGTTTTTTTTTTTTTTTAAATTATTATTATTTAATTTTAAGTTAAAAATCAAGTTAAACATTGTATAAGATTTTTTTGTTTATGTAGAATTTAAAAAAATAAAAAATAAAACAAAAAACGCAAAATCTATAAAAACATACCTCATCTACTAAACATATAAATTAAAAAAAAACATTTAATCTTAACCTTTAAACCCATTCAAACTATATAATTGCAAAGTGAAAAAAATTAGTACTTTGGATCCACGTATCCGAACGTTCCTTTCACTGCGGTGGTAACGTGAGTGGCCTGTTCATCAATTGTCATCTTTGACAAACCGAAATCTGCCAGTTTTCCATTCAAGTTGCTGTCTAATAGGATGTTCGCGGTCTTGATGTCCCTGTGAATTATCTTTGGTGTGCAACCCACGTGCAGGTATTCCAATCCTTCAAATACAATTCGCAGGTAGAACACATGAGATGTATTATATTTACGAGCCAGGAAATGTACTTCTGTTTTACTGTAATTGGTACTTGAAACAACCATCTAAAGTGAAACAACCATTGTTCAGATTAGAAGGGAAAGAGCTACCTTGGGCTGCATCTAAAGTTATTTTGAGCCTTCTTTTCCAAATTAGTCCTGAATGTTCTGCTCTAGGTCCTGGAAAATAAAATAATAGCCAATTGCGTGTTGGATATAACCATGTTTATTTTATAAACTCAAATGTTAACATACCTCCGAGCTGCAATATAATTAATTTACCATAAAGGTGGTCCCTCAGCGACCCTCCAGGCATGTGCTCGTAAATAAGCATAACTTCTCTGGATTCGTTGCAGTAGCCCAGGAAAGATACCAAATTCCTATGATTGATTCTAGAAAGAAGATCAACCTGTTCATTAAATGAAGAATTTGGCATGAATTTTAGGGTTTCAAAGTATATGTGATAATACATTCTCAGAAGGTATCCAAATTTAAGAGTAGTACATGGTTGAAAAAACATCTCAGAATTACCTCATTCAAGAACTCTTTCACTCCTTGTTGGGAGAAGGATGACAGAACTTTTACCGCTATATCATTCCCTTCTGCCAATTTACCAAAGAACACCGATCCGAATCCTCCTCGTCCGATTTCACTAGTAAAGGTTTTTGTGGCAGCCATCAGCTCATCCAGAGTGAAGGCACGGCAGTTTGTTGGATTTGGCACCGCAATCATTGAGTAGTCTGCAATGTATTCATGGAAGGTAATGTTAATAATAATTCTCAACTAGTTTCATTTATGGGGTACAGTCTCACTGTGAATCACATTCTAATATTGATATTATTTCATCAAAACCATTCATAATTTTGATAGTAATTCTCGACCTTTGCACAAGAAGGGTTTTGGTTCCTTTTCCACCCCTTTTCTTCTGAATTTTTTGCGATACACTAGAGTACCCACTATCAACGCTAAAGCGATGATTAGAATTCCGCTGAGTGATGTTCCGAGGGCAACCTTCAATTTTTTCTTAATATTCTTGTGTGAATTCCGTAGAATGCATTCCCCCTTATGCATACATAGGTAGGGGTTTCCAGAATAACTGCGTCATACCAAAGAAACAGATTTTACATGAGAGTCCTGTAATCTTAACAAGAATTTGAACTCAAGTCTGTGGCATTTTTTAGTAATAGAAAATATGAAAGAAAATTGTAAACCTCAAAACATTACAAGGGGATTTGTTTCTAAACATAAGGAGTACAAATTATGATATGATTACTTGAGCTTCAATGCACGATTGAGGAGGAGTTGCACCGGAATTACTCCACTAAAATTGTTATTCTCTATATTCCTGCGACAATAAAAATGCTTTTGACATTTAAAAAAAATAGAAAATAAAAACATTTGTACAAAATTTACCAATTAATTCCTTTTAACTCTGAACAAAACTTGGGAAAATAATGGATAAAGAGAGGGAGACGCACAACTCTTTAAGGTTTTTAAGTTCAGACAGCCAGTCTGGAACATTACCGCTCAGGTTATTGTTTTGTAAATATCTGCATAATAACGAGAAATAAGTTTTCGTTTTGTGCAAATGCATAGACTAGCTAAGATTATAATTTGTCTAAATGAAAATTTAATATGGAAGGAACTTACAGTCTCTCCAACATGGTTAAAGTGGAGAAATTTGGCAATGGTCCCATCAAATGATTGTTGTGAAGTGATCTGCTAATTTCAATACGAAAAACCCCAAAGAGAAGTTAATATTCAAAGAAAAACGCCCAAAAAGAAGTTAATATTATTAGGGGCATTGGAACGCCCAAAAGAAGTTCCGTGATAAAATTTTAAAATCTATTGAGTTGTCTAAAACTAATACATACCCAAACAGGACATGGAAGCATTTTGTATTCCATTTGGACGATGTCTTCGAAGAGCTACTCATGGGTTACAAAAGGCAGGGGGCAAGAAAAGTTGAATTCCACTTACATATTAACTAATGCAGTCAATTGTCCGACATCTTTTGGCACCGATCCTGTAAGATTCCTTCTGGACAAATCACTGGAAACAAGAGAAATATGACAATCTCACCTATAACCTTGTCAATTTTATAATTAACCCCGAAGAAAATCAAAGAATTATGTTAAAACAACAAACAAATTATTTACTATTTACCAACATATAAGCGTAGTCAATTTTATAATTTAACCCCTAAGAAAATCAAAGAAATATGTTAAAACAAAAAAAATTATGTACTATTTACCAACATAAATATCAGATTTCTGTAAAATGGAATAGATAGGTAAGATAAATATGAAATCTACGAATAATATTATGAGAAAGGGAAGGAAGAATAAACATGGATGCATTAGTAACTTTTTGTGTATTGATATAGAGGTTTTTATGGGTATTTCAATGTTATAGGACCAAAAAAATTTCATAGGAGTGAGATGAGGTTTTATGATAGTGACACAAAATCCCAAATTTTGAAGAAGATTATGCATCAATAAGGGAAGGGAAAATCCTTGAAGTGGAGGGTAAAGTAGGGAGATTAGATGCAAAATGAGGTGAATAAAGGTGAGATCATTTATCCACTTTATGTTATCATGTGAGGTCATGGAAGTGTTGGACAATGTGTTGTCATTGATTTCAATGTGAGGGTGAGCATGTACAATGTGTTTTCATTACTGTCAAGTTAATAGAAAAGGACTCAAGCCACAAGATAAGAGCATAAAACAATGTAAACTAGCAGAGAAGTGATGAAGGTGTGATCAGAGGAAAGAAATCAAAGCGTATTTGGGTGCAAAAGGAAAATCCTTGAATCAACAAACCTTGGATTATATTGATGCCTCTTATTCATTTTAGGGGGTCCCAACATGATTGAAAATTAACCAAAGGGTGGGGGTGGGGAGGGGAGGGGGGATGCAATGACATCACATAAGTAAACCACCAAGAGCACATGGAATACAATGAAAGGACCCCCCCCAATTCAAACTAAATAAAACCATCATCGTCATGTTGCAAATATGTTGTCATTAATTTCAACTAAAATGTCATTGATGTCGAAGTCCAATAGCATGGGAAATGGTTGAACATGTGTTGTCATTAATATTACAGTCAAGAAGCATTATGAATATCGTGTTGTGAAAATTGTAGTTTGGGTAGCATATACTTGAAGAAATTTCTTCCATAGATCCTTAGCTTAAATGGGAATGAAATTATAATGGTTGAATAGTTTGTTCCAAGATCTTTCTAATGGTATATGTCACTTCTTCTATTTCCGTAGGAATCAAGAGAAAATTGAAGTTAAAGAAAATAAGCTAAGGCATGGTTCCAATTGGTCAAAGTTTTATTTTATAGTTGAATATGGGCCACCTAGGGATGCAATGAGGCATCCGAGGATTCAGGCCCTTTTTCCTGCATCACATTCTCTTGAAAAATGGATACTCGATACATTCAGATAATTTTTTTACATCTAGGCATCCAAGTTTCTAGGAGTGCAATAGGGAAATACTTAATAAAACATCTTGATCAGGATTTTGTTCACTTATTCAAGAAGTGGACCCTAGCTGACTTGGAAATATAGACAACATGGTAGGTGGCTCTAGGTTCCAAAGTATGTAAATTTGGTAGCTAGAGGAGATGACACATGACACTCATTTTCTGCACTTTTATGTGGCTAATTAGATAGGTGGAAAATGACATGTGGAAGGTATATGGAAACACGGTGGTAATAGAAAATGGTATGTGGTAATGTGTTGACTTGGAAAATAACATGGAAATGACATGGTAAATATGACATGAACCACTTGGAAAGTTCTGTTTGGTTTTGGGAGTTTCAATTTGGCACTCTTGAAGTATTAGGATTCGCTCCAGGGACTCGTTTGGTAGAAATTTTCTTTGTGTTTTAATTTTCCCAAGTGGGGACCATACTAGACCATTTATGAATCTAATGGTTTGGGGGTAAGGGAAGCATGTGCATGAGCTTGAAAATTGGATCCAAATTTAACTACAGAGGAAAAATGGTTAATGTTCCATGGTCATGGTTCTGTATAGAAGACATTGAAATTTATGTGGAGTTCAGTTCACGTAGGCCTCAAGCAAGTGTGTGACATAATGAAGACTCAAACTCCTGGATATCAGGAGCTCATACTTTAAGACTATGGTATTGTCAATTGGTCCCCACACTTGGTAGTATGGCATAATGTTGAAGCCCTTAGAGATGGAGTTAAAAGTAATCCAGCAAGTCAAATGATCCAGGTGTCCAGTGAATTATCACATGCAAGTGGATCCCGATCTGGATTTAAGGAAACATTTATTTAAACAAGGCTACATGATGTGGTTTCGTGTAACTAAATCTAAGCCTTTGAGGAGCTAAGGAGTAATTGGTTTAATCCTTAACCAGGTCCTCCAGACCATATTTCTAGCTAAGAAATAAAATTAATATTCCATGTTTTCTAGATCATCCTCTATGGTGTGATGACCCTGTTAGGATTCCATTGTGCTAATGTAATATAAATAAGCCAAAGAAGTTTGGAAGTGGATGATTTTTTCTATTGATTAATACTATAGTTGCTTTTATGTATGAAATCATATGTGGTGGTTCTATTGTGTGAAGTGAAAAATAAGTCTAAGAAATGAAGTCTATGGAATATGTGTGAATTTGTTTAATCCAGGTGTGGCTAGTACTACGAAGTCTGAAATGTTGTTTGGATGTTGATGGAGTGAAAATCATAATAGAGGAGAAACATACAATAAATGTAATAAAACAAAGTTGAACTTATAAAGAAGGGATATAATAATAATTTGAGGTTGGTACCTTCATTTATTTGGGAAATTTTGTCTCCTTCTAGTTGGTATTAGTAAAAAATTTCAAGGGGTTGATGCCTCCTTCTAGTTGGTGTCGGTAAAAAATTTCATGGGATTGGTTCCTCCTAGTTGGTGCTAGTACATCAATGTAATAGTAGGTTGGTGCCTACAAGATCATTCAATAATATTTTTTTTTCTTATTTGTGTGTGTGTGTGTGTACACATACTCCCACACACACACACACACAAACGTATCTTGTGTATTTTTTTATGTTTCTCATGTGATTGGAATTATATATGCATTGAAGTGGTTTGATTGGTTAATATTAGCCATTATACTAATTCACCTCCCCCCCGTCCCCCCATCACCCCTTAGTATAATCACATTTACAACAATTAGGATTGGAGCAGGTTCCTTTGGGAACAATTAACCACTAGAAGGTAGATCACAAAGGATTATGGCCATTCAAGGGAATATTCTTCAAGTAAGTCTCCATTATTTGATGGATAAAATTATTCCTTTTAGAAAATAATAATGAGTAGCTATATTATGTCTCTAGTATTGATGTTTGGATGGTTGTTGAAAATGGTCATGAAGTTCCAACAACTACTCCAACTAATGGAGTTGGAAAATTTTTCTATAAAAATATTGCAATGGAAAAAATGCCATATTATTTGGATTATAATTTTTTTTTTCAAATTGATATACTACAAATCAACCAAGGAAATTTGGAACAAGATTCAAAGTAGTTATGAAGGAGGTGGCAAAGTGAATAAGTCTAAGTTGCAAATTTATAGAAGTTAGTTTGAAATTATGAAAATGGATGAACATGAGAATGTTGTAGCATTATTTCTTTGTATAGATGGGATAGTAAACATTATCAGAGGTCTTGGTGAGACAGTTAAGGAATCTAAAGTTATGCACAAAATAATAAGATGCCTTCCCTTAGGATTCAACTCAAATGTTTTAGCTATTGAGGAATTATTATATATTCAAAGTATGAATGTGGATGATCTTCATGGAATTATCACTACATATGAAATGATATTAGACAAGGAGAAGTCAAGATCAAGAGAATCATCTTTTAAAGTAGCCAAAGAAACAAACAATCAAAATATCCATGAAGAGTCTAGTCATTAACCAGATGAAGAGGACTTGCTCAATTTGTAAGAAATATGAAAGGGGAAATTGAAAATTAAAAGGTAAGCTTCCATTCAAGTGTTTTGAGTGTGGTAGAATAGGTCACTGTGCATCTAATTTTCCTTATGAAAAATCAACTGATAATGATGATAAAGAAAAATTCAAATCTTGTGATCATCAAAGAAGAGGATATATCAAAAGGATAATTATGTACTTGAAAGAATATAGTGATTATGAAAGTGATGAATGCATGTATGATGATGTGAAGAGAAATTGTATTCATATCCAATAATCAAAATACTAGAGAAGAGATTGAAGCAGAAGTGGATTTTGAGGGATGTTGGATTGCACGTTGAAATGCAGTCTAACATATCCACATTAATATAATATTACAGATTCATAGGTCTAGGTTTCCAACTGGTCGCAAGGGGAGAAGAAAATAAGATGAATTCATATTCTTCACCCCCCCCTTAGGAGGAGAAAAAGTAGAAACATATGATTAGTCTATAGGGTTAGTCGACCAACAGGTTCATGATCAATTAGAAACACATACATCACTATTGAAAACAAAGTGACTTTCAACCAACCAACATATTTTTCTCCTCTCTATTATATTCTTCTATCATCTTCACTATATTTCTCAAATTGTGTAACTCTATAGATATTCCCCTTCATCAGGACGAAGAAGGAATTGAGGGTGGGGGAGATGTTGAAGGGGCTAGTCAACTCAGTTGTTGATTTTCCACACTGAATACCATATTGTAAGTTTGTTGACTCTGTAGTCAAGTCAACTGACCAAGTCCGTCTTCTAAAGAGTTTCAATTAGTTAAATTTTCGTAATTGTATATTCAAGATATATAAATGCATGTAGTCGACTCTATGTACTAGCTAATATTGGTTGTTGAGGATATATAATACAAGTTTTGATTTGTTGGCTCTCCACTAATTTATGTTTCTTTACTCTTCCTTCTGTTGCATATGATTATGTATTTTACTTATTGTTCCTTCCTATTGGTAACAAATGGATACGTTTTGCTAGATTACAACACAACCCTTTGAAGTTTTCCATTTCTTCTCACTTGTGCCACTTTTATAGTGTAACTGTTCTCAAATGATAAATTTAACCACCTGTAGAAGAAAATATATCGGGAAGCAATAAATTTTTTATTATTTATTATCTACATATCAACATTAAATTTTCAAATATGATGCTCTAGTCAAATTCTATAGCAATCTAGAATTATCATCTTTTCTCCTTTTTCATTTTCTTCAGACTTACAATTTTCAGTGAACTAACTCTCTTTCAAACATAATATATCTAGGAAAACTTCATTAAGGGAAAGTTGTCAATATTTATGAGTAGGTAAAAATTTCAGCAAATAATTTTTTCCAGTTTTTTTTATCTAGGGTCATTTTACTTTCTCTAAAAATATAAAAAAATATCTAAAAAGTGTCTTGAAATAGCATTAGGGGATTTTTATTTTACAATTGGGCATAAAAAAGGCACATATTATGAAAATAAACTTTAAAATAAAGAATATGAATTAAGATGATGATTTTAGCTCTAGGGGTAAATATTTTTTAAGGGAAAAGAAAAAAAATACTTTTTTGCCATATTTTTGACATATATTCTAATAGGTTTACTAGAATATCAAGTGTAGGGACATGCTGGACATATAGTTAATTTCAACATCCAACGAGCACCCACTCGACATACTTTTGAGTAAATCCACATTGAGATTAATTGAAAATACATGAAAAAATTGTTTATTGAAAGAAACACATGTTCCCTCACGTTTTCAATTTATCTTGGTGTGAGTCTCCGCAAAACTCAAGTATCAAAACTCGTTGGATGTGGAATTTAGTTTTGCATCCAACTAGTGTGTACACTTTAAATTTGAGAAAATTTATAAGGAGCTAAGTCAAGAATACAATTTAAAAAAAAATAAAATAGGTTTTTCTTCTTTTCCTTTAAAAATCACCTCTCTTATTTTATTATTTTAGCTATTGTTTGACTATTTTCTTCAGTAGGCCCATTTTAGACCTCAAAATTTCCCTTGTTGAGGATTTTTTCCTACTTTTTTGTCCCTCTTTCAAGCCCCTTAATATTTTTCCAAAATCCCAACTGGTACTTTGTGTCTACCTTTTGGATTTAGTGTAAAAAATTCATTAATAAAAGGGCCTTTGTCAAATAAATTCTTTATAGATAGAATTATAATTTCATGTGAATATGGGTGGGGTAAGTGAGTAATTTATTGGGTCTTCCCAAAAATTATTTGTGGGTTATTTTCTCGATGATTTATTTTTAGTTTTCCTACCATCTCCACTTAGTACAACATGACTAGGGATATTATCCTTTCTCATTGTAAGAGACCTTATTAATCAAATCCTTTCCAACTCCACTTCGAGTTCCAAGTGTTGTTGTAGTTACCTAGGAGGGATTTCCTCTTGATTTTTTTATGGGAGCTTAATCTTAGTTGTTAGAGCTTAACTAATTTCATTTGTTTCAAATTTTTGTGTGTCTCAAAAAGTTCATTGATAAACTCTTTCATTGATAGCGTCCAAAGGAAAAACACATTAAATGTGTTAACTAACTTTACATGGATTAACTAGTATGAACATATTTTGTAATTACAATGATCCCCTATTTCTCTTCTATTATGTTATCTCTACTATACCCTTTTTAAATGACAGTACATCCAACTCCATCATTCAGAAAAACCTAACACTTTTTACAATGTTTTTGTATATATCACCTGATTCTATTGTCATTTACTTGTATTTTTTTCACTTTCTTATGTTGTAATATAAGTGTGCACACATATTAATTTCCATTTTATTATTCTTTATTGAATTTTTGTATGATACAATATCAATATTATGACACAGATATGCGTTATGGAATGATCTAAACACTAACTTTTAATATTAAATGTTTTTTTTTCATGAGGGCTTTGATGATCATTATGATCCTATTGTCGCTGCTACAATACCTTCCAAAATTTTGGCCTGTAAAAAAATTATATACCAATCCAATTTTCTCGCACACATATATACCTGTTATGTCCACGGTGCACACATATGTACCATACCGCACACATGTATACCTGCTATGTCCACAGTGCACACATATGTACCTGCTACATCCACGGGAAAATCTTGGTAGACCCTTCCGAGGCCTAACCCCAAGGGTGTAAAGGAGATTTGATCTTGTTACCTCCCAACTGCCAAAGTACTTACTCGACCAGTTGAGCTAACTCTTGGGGCTCAGTAGTGTATTTCTTTTCATAACTACTATATTTATTTATTTTGAAGTGTTTTTAGTATTTATATTATATTAAGTTTGTTTTTCTACATTTTTTCAAAATATTATAGAATAGAGTAGTTATGGTTTTGCATTTGGAAAATGTAAATCTATCATCTTTGTTATACAAATTTGTAAACTATTAAGAGTGCATGCAAAAATAATTTCTAAAGGCAACACAAAAACTACGAGAACATAGAAAATATTAAACTCTATTCTTCGAGATGAATTCCTAACCACTCTAAAAATATAACAAAGCTAGGAATTATGAGAACTCGAAAGAAATTAAACCCTAATATTCAAGTTTAATTGCATTTAGAAACATTATAATTTTATGGTTTTTGACAAAAAAAAAAATTATTGCTCCAAAATTGGTACAAAAGGATTACTTAATGCACATTTATTTAGTTAAACAACTAGTATATAATTATAGAGGAATGAGAAGAAGGTGCCTTGAAGGTATCTGCCCTCATGGAGAGGCAAGCTCCTCAAGATGTGTATCATTCTCACACATTAAATCCTCCATTTTTAGCTCAAAAAGTGTCACTACATTCTCCAGAAGATGGGGGAGGTATTCATAAATATTTTCTCTATAAACCCCATAAATTGGGATGGAATCTATCCTTGATGTCCATTATAATAGAGATTGTGTTTTCAATATTGTCTAGTGGAGCGAGTGAAAACATCCAACATAGCATTGACTAAGATAACACTAGAAATCTACGAGAGTATCAATAGGATGTAAATTGTTGACTTCCTCACCCAATAAAGGAGGCTCATAAATTTTGACATTTTTTGTATTGACCACATCATGAATGACAAGCTAAGCGAAGTCTACATGATATACATTATCATTGATATCTGGAATATTATGTAAGGGCCATAGAGCACAGGTTTAAGTTTATGACGACGATGTACTTTCAACATATGTTTATCCATTTGTAACCAAATTAAATCACCAACTGAGAATTTCCAAGGGACATGTTAATGATCATGAAGAGCCTTATAGTGATATTGACTATCCTATAGAGTGGCAACAACTTGATCATGAATTTTAGCTATTTTTTGAACAAATCATAAGACATCATGTTCTTCCCTCTACTACTAGAAAAATATGATGGATAATGAGTAATGAGAAACACATAAGGGGAAAGTTACTAATAGCCATAATAGGCCTCCAAAGGAGAGAAACTAGTAGAATAATTAATGGTACCATTGGAATTGTTTCATCGAACATGCAAGTAGGTGTTCCATTTTTTGTTTACATCATAATACATCCTAAGTGTATGGAAAAGTTTGCAATTAACCACCTTATTTTGGCCATCTGCTTGGGGTTGGAAGGTAGTGGAGAAGATAAATTTGCAGTCCAATAAGTGCCACAAGATCTTCCAAAAGGTTTGATCATGATTAGAGACAATATTAAGAGGGAGACTAAAATGGGACCAAACATGAGTGGAAAAAAAATCCATGATTTGAGATGTAAACATGGTCTTAGTATACGAAATGAAGAGGATTTTTTTTTTTTTAAATTGACTAATCACAACAAAAGAAAATTCATGTTTGTGGAAAGTCGTAGGTAGGCCATTAAAAAAATCCACAAAGAGAGACACCTAGGGTAAAGCGGGGATGAGAAATGGATAATAGAGATCATTTTTAAATTTAGCAGGCATGTTAGTGCTACAAAGGGGGAAATTTTATATGAAATCTCAATATAATGTTGCATGGTAAGCCATAGGAATTTTTGTAGGAGGTTTTAGGAATATTTCAAAGTGCCACAATGACCTCCATAAGTAGAACATATGTTTCATAAATGAGATCTATATGATCAAGAAAATACCTCATTGACTTAGTTTATAGAGCCAAACATTATGGAGGGAATAATCTAAAAATGAATTTTGATTTACCTCAATTAGATGTTGGAAGCCTTATCAAATGGAACCAATGAATAGATTTGTAGCATAGAGTCATGCCATGATTCATACATTACACAATGCACCTCTAGATGTTAAGTACTTATTCCCAAAGATGAATCAAGAGATCCGAAAGTTTATTAAATCCACCTATTTTGTATTTCATAACCAAATGAAACTATTAGAGCTATAAATCGTACTTAAGATAATTTTTTTTTTTAGATTTTAGATTTATAATTTGATAAAATATAATGGATGATAATCAATATGTAAGATAATATCCTTACCCAAAATATAGTAACATCGTCACCTTAAATCCTAAATGAATTAAAAACCCCTTATCATGTGTGTTAGAGTAAAGTTTGGTTTCAAACAAGAGTTTTGAATGGTAAGCCATGTGGTGTTCTCCTTTTTTAAGTATAAAACCAATGGAATAATTGGAAGGATACATCTTCATATTAAACTTTCATTGTAAATTAGGGAGACACAACAATAGAACTACACAATGTTAGCTTTAATTTCTCAAAACCCTCATAAGTTTCCTTAGTCCACACAGACATCAATCAATCAGAGAGTTGGAAAAGAGAGTACGAATTATGAGAAAAGTGAGAAATGAAGTGATGAGAGAAATTGATACCCCCATGAAAGTATTCACATTTGTTGTAGAATATGAAGTGGGCTAATTAGAAAAATCCCATACTTTGGAAATATTGGCATGAATTCCCTCTTAGAAAATAAGAAAACCTAGGTAATAAATAAATCTCTATATGAAGAATGATTTCTTACATTTAGTTCTCAATTTATGAGATTGTGAAAGAGTCAACACAATAAAAGAATCTTCTTTATGGTACTCCTAATTATGTTTGAAAATCAATATATCATCAATGTAAATCACTACAAAGTGACCCAAATTAGGAGGGATAAAATAATTAAAATACATTGGAAAGTTTTAATAGCATCGATGAGGCCAAAGATCATCACCATCCGCTCAAATAACCCAAACATAGTTTTAAAAGTAGATTTGCAAGTGTCACAAAGCCCCCATGTAGAATTTATGATACAAACTTGTAGCTAAATCTAGTTTAGTGAAGAAACATGAATCCATAAGATGGCTAAAAATATCGACAGTTTGAGACAAGGAGTGGTCCTTTTTTATATTCACTTTGTTGAGAGAATGCTAATTAGTAACAAGATATCATTCAATCGATACCTTTTTAGGAGTGATAAAAGTGATTGAACCACAAGGGGAGGAGCTAGGCTATATATGCCAAAAGTCTAACAAATCTTGAAGATAATTATCAACCTTGGTAGCTTGACAAGGGGCTAAAAGGTAAGTTGAATCATTTATAAGATAAACTACCAGGACAATATCAATAGTGTATTATATGAAGAAAATGGGGGAAAGGCCATCAAGAGGGGTAAAGATATCAAAAATCTCATTCAGAAAGGGTTGCATAGAAGGAGCAGGGGGATGAGAGTCATTTTCAAGGTTAACTAAGTGGACTACATAGAAATTAGCATCTACGAAGGATGACATTGCTCGCAACATATATTAAATATAGATGGTAGGGAAAGTAAATGGGCCCTAGAGGATGTGAGATCATAAGCGTTGTAAAATTTAGAAAATTTACAAGTGTTATATTGAGTACCATTATTAGATGGAATAACAAATATGTTGGTAAGGGATCCCCAATAATAAATAAAAACAATGTAGAAAATCCAACAACGAGATTCAATGTGATATTATAATGTACTAAAACAAGATATTGAATCATTCTACAAATTACAAAAACAAAACACGGTCGCATAGCCACATAACAAGTAAGAGAAAGAGACAATCAATCACACACCAGAAGATGTATCTGGGGAAATCACACTGCCTAAAACCCGGCTATATATATATTGTATAAAATCAAGATCATGAAACAATACAATTCTTTTCTCTCTTAGAGAAACTCCTGCACTCTACCAATTGTCTCACTCTGATCTAGGAAAAATCAGTTAATTACTTAACCAATTCTCATCCTCTGCTCAACATGCCTTGCTCACGCATTATTGGAGGAATTTTCGGCCTATTAAATAGGAAATTCCCTTGAATTTATTGTGTAATACATCCTTGGCCTCCACATGACTCTATAAATGACCTGTACAATTTTCTAATTATACAACTGATATTTCTAATCTCTTTAACCTCAGTCTCAACTAGGCCTTCCTCGGAACTAACATGAAACATCTATTTATAATGAGTTATTAGTTAACTGATTGATCACTACTTATGAATTAAATCATATTTAATTCACTGGACCTCTCACTAGCTCATGACTCATTAGAACTAGTTAAACTAATTTTAACTCAATTTATTGAGTTGACTAATTAAAACTCACAAATGATTGTAACTGGACCCCCTTAAATCATGGCAGAACTCTAGATGCCTCCTCTCTAACCCTCAATTCGAATTTCCTAGCCTAATTCAGTCATTCTAACTTAGCTAACTAATACAATATGTCATGAGATGGAATTGCAATTTCTCTTCCAATTTAATTAAGGGAAAATTAAATCAGAAGCCCTGCTTTGGGTGCCATTTATTGGTGCCATTTCAACACTCCCTCTCAACAAGAAAGGGATTATCTGCTACCCTAATCTTGTCTCTTTGGAATTCGAATTTTCTTCTTGCCAGTGCCATTGCCAAGATGCCTGCATCCTACTCCTCCATGGGAATGTACTCTAATGACATAATCATCCTCTGAACACAATATCTGAGATGGTGGTATCGGATATCAATATGCTTCGACCTATCATGGAATAATGGATTAAACCAGAGTTTGATGCAACTCTCGTTATCACAATGTATCACTGTTTGATCCATCTAACGACCAAACAAATGAAAAAGTATCTTCCTCATTCAGATGGCCTCACATGATGCCTGACTGGTCACCATGTACTCTGCCTCTGTTGAACTGAGTGCAACTGATCTTTGTTTCCTGCTGTACCACGAAACTATTATTGATCCTATGCTGAAGATGCCTCCTGATGTGATCTTACTGTCAGATGAACTCCCTACCCAACCTACATCGGTGAAGCCTTTAATATTTAATCCCTTTATCAGTATATACCATAATCCATACTCTATAGTTCCCCTGAGATGTCTCAACACATGCTTCCCTGCCTTCCAAAAGAGATTGGTAGGCTTAACCACAACTTAACTCAGTTGTTTAACTGCGTAGCATATGTTAGGTCATGTAATATATAATTTTCTAACAACTGGTATCATAGTTGTAGCTCTATTTGGCTGATAAAATTGCAGGAAAGAAGGGTTCCTGGTTTGAGTGGGAGAAATGGCGGAAGATGGTAGGTTTAGTGTAGAGAAATTTAACAGCTAAAACTACCCATTGTGGAAGATGCAGATGGAATATTATCTATATCAGAAACATATGTACCTACCATTGAGCAGAAAAAAAGAAGAAGTCGTCAAGTATGACAGATGCAGAATGGGAGATTCTCGATAGAAAGGAACTTGGAACAATACGGCTGTGCCTCGCATCGTCGGTGGCCTTCAGTATTTCAAATGAAATAAAAACAGAGGGTTTAATTAAGACATTGGAGAAACTATATGAAAAACCCTTGGCCTCAAATAAGGTATTTTTTATGAAACATTTATTTAATATGAAGATGTGAGATGGTGGATATGTTGTTGACCATTTAAATGAATTTAATACGGTTACTAGTCAGTTAAGTTCTGTAGGGGTAAAATTTGATGATGGAGTTAGGGCTCTATTATTTATGTGCTCATTTCCAGAAAGTTGGAATGGTTTAGTTATGGCCATTAGTACCTCTGTATCTGGATATAGTACTTTAAAGTTTGATGATGTTTTTGGTGCTATCCTTAGTGATGAAATGCGATGAAAAGCTTCGGTGAGACATCGGGTAATGATTTGAGTGCAGAGACTAGTGGAAGAAAAATGGAAAGATGCAAGAAATCAACATATCGAAATAAATCATGGAAAGGCAGATCCAAGTCCAGATCGGGGATACTGTGCTGGAAATGGGGAATGAAAGGACACCTGAAGAAAGACTGTAAATCTCAGAAGGGAAAAGAAGGAGACACACAACAAGATAACAATCATGAAGAAAATGTGATAGGTGATGTATTACAATATTCTTTGATTCTTTCTTTAGCAAATTTTACTGCTTCCTGGGTGGTAGATTTAGGGGCCTCTTTCCATGCCACACCTGATAAGAAATATTTTCATGACTATGTTCAAGGAGATTTTGGACAGGTTTGTCTGGATGATGATAAACCCTTTAAAATCATTGGAATGGGTAAAGTTATTGTAAAACAGAAGAATGGAAACCAATGGTTATTAAATGAGGTAAGGCATGTTCCATATCTGAAGAAAAAAATGATTTCAATAGGGAAGCTAGGTGGTGAAGGTTGTGTGACAACTTTCATAGATAAAACCTAGAAGGTCACTAAAGGAGCCCTGGCAATAGAAAAAAGGAGAAAAGGTTGGTACTTTGTATTTATGAAATGGTATTTCTAACTCTGTTAATGCTTTAACTTCCAAAGGAGAAGATGCAACATTATGGCATCATAGGCTCGGATACATGAGTGAGAAGGGGACGAATATTCTTCACACAAGATATTTGTTGTCGGGTTTGAAGAATATTGATTTGGATTTATGTGAGAATTTTATTAATGGAAAACATAAGAGAGTCAGATTTATTAGAGTTGGGAAAGAAAAGAAGAGCGAAAAATTAGAGCTTGTGCATATAGATGTATGGGGACCTGCTCAGGTATCATCTCTCGGTGGCTCTCGTTATTATGTTAGTTTTTTTGATGATGCAACTAGAAAAACTTGGATTTATTGTATTCAGAATAAATCTGATATATTTGATACTTTCAAGAAATGGAAAGATTTGGTTGATATTGAGACAAGAAAGAAGTTGAAGTGTCTGATATCAGACAATGGAGGTGAATATTGCAGAAAATATTTTGATAGGTACTTTTCAGAGCATCAAATTCGTAGAGAGAAGACAGTTCCAAGAACACCACAAGAAAATGGTGTGTCAAAAAGGATGAATAGAACAATCATGGATCGTGCAACATGCATCAGATTGCAAGCAGGATTTCCTTTACAATTTTGGGCAGATACTATAGATATTGTTGTTTATCTAATAAACAGAGGGCCTTCAAGTTCCTTGGATGGTGGTATTCCAAAGGAGGAATGGTCAGGTAAAAAGGTAAACTGCTCCTTTCTAAATCCTTTTGTTTGTAAGGACTTTTTCCATATTAATAAATAAAATAGAGCAAATCTTCAGGCAAAATCAAATAAATGTACCTTTATTGGATATGGTGTTAATGATTTTGGTTATGTCTTATATGATTATGAAAATAATAAAATAATTAGGAGTAGAGATGTAATATTCAATGAAAATGTCTTGTATAATAATCAATTGCAAGAGAAGAAACAGGAAAAAGAAAAAAAAGAATACACAGTTCTTGATGAGATCACAAAAAAAGTAAAGGTTCCTGAAAATAATAATAATCAACAGCCACAACAACAACAAAAAAAAGCACCTCAAACACCTGAAAGTACTGTCAGAAGATCTACTTGGATAAGTACACCCCCTAAACAATACTCTCCTTCATTATATTATTTATTGTTGATTGATTCTGGTGAACCCGAATGTTATGAAGAAACAATGCAGGTTGAAACCAGGAAGAAGTGGGAGCTAGCCATGAAAGAAGAGATGGGGACTTAGTCAGGTTTCCTACAGTTAAAACAACATTACAGAATAAATGGGTTTACAGGTTGAAGGATGAAGATGGAGGAAAACAGAGGTACAAAGCTAGAGTTGTGGTGAAGAGGTTTTCACAAAACAAAGACATTGAATTTGATGAAATAATTTTTCCTCTTGTTAAGATGACTTCAATCAAAACTATTTTAAGTCTTGTAGCAGCAGAATATTTTCATCTTGAACAGTTAGATGTAAAGACAACATTTCTCCATGGAGATTTGGAGAAAGAGATCTATATGCGGCAACCACAAGGATATGAGGTCAAAGGGAAGGAGAAATTAGTGTGCAACTTAAAGAAGAGATTGTATGGATTAAAACGGACTCCAAGGCAGTGGTATCTAAAATTTGAGAGGTTTATGTCTAATAAGTTTATACTAGATCTCAATCTGATCATTGTGTTTATTTAAAAAAGAAAAATGATGGCAGCTATATTATATTGTTGTTGTATGTAGATGACATGCTTGTTGCAGGGTCTAACATGAAGGAAATAAATTTGTTCAAAAGAAAATTTGAAAATTCATTTGCAATGATGGATTTGGGAGTTGCAAAAAAAATCGTTGGTATGAGAATAAGTAGAGACAGGAAAAATCACAAATTAACATTGTCTCAGAATGAGTACATACAAAAGGTGTTGAAAAGATTTAAAAAGTAGAATGAAAAACCAGTTAGTACACCTTTGGCTAGCCATTTCAAACTTAGTAAGGAGATGTGCCCCAAGACCCAAGAAGAAATGTATTATATATCTAAAGTTCCATATTCATCAGCAGTTGGAAGCTTAATGTATGCAATGGTCTTCACAAGGCCCGATATTGCACATGTAGTGGGAGTTGTAAGTAGGTACATGAAAAATACTGGACAAGAACATTGGATGGTAGTGAAATGGATTCTCAGATATTTGAGAGGTACTACAGATCAAGCATTATTCTTTGGTGGCTCAAATATTTCTCTACAGCGATATGTTGATGCAGATATGGCAGGTGATAGAGATAACAGGAGGAGCACTACAAAATATGTATTTATTGTAGGTGGAAGAGATGTCAGTTGGGTTTAAAAAATGTAAAGTGTTGTTTCACTTTCAACACCAAAAGTAGAGTATGTTGCTGCCACAAAGGCTAGTAAAGGATTGATTTGGTTACAAAGGTTTATGGATGAATTAGTTAAGAAGCAGGAGATGGGAAGGTTATAAAGTGAAAGCCAGAGGGCCATTCATATTGAAAATAACTAAACATTTCATTCCAGGACTAAAAACATACATCTCAAGTACCATTTCATACGATCAATGTTGGAATATAGACATTTGAAGATGGAAAAGATACACACTAGCCAAAATCCTGTAGATATGTTAACAAAAGTTGTAACTAGGGAGAAACTGAGATTATGCTTAGTTTCAATTGATCTTCAAGTATGATAATGAATATGAGAAACAACCAGGTCCAAAGAGGAGTCATTGTCCAGCAAATGAAGTAGTGGTGGAGTTGCTACAATTAGTCTCCAAGTGGGAGATTGTTGGGTGTGGAGCTTGATTTTCATCCTAATTCAGAGTTCTTTATTTCAACTGGATGTATACCCCAGGAAGACTGTACACCCCTCCATGCGGGGGTCAGGGGGGAGATCCCCCTCGGCTGGGGGGTCCGGGGGTTAGTGGTCTCTTGGCGGGGGTTTCAGGGGCAGCGCCCTCGAAGCTAGAAACATATGTAAAATTTCCTTCTAAAATATTGTACTTTCATAGTCAATCTGGGCCATTCATTAGGCAAGTGATCTGATGGTAGAATTTATGTTTAATGTAGGTTTTTTTTTCCCTAGAAGGCAACCCCTCGTTTGGTATGAGATTATTGTATTGTGGTTGTGTATTGTATTTGTATTATGAGCGAGAAACAGAAAGGGGGACTGTGAGAGAGAGCAGAGGATATTAGAGCGGATTTGCTGTAGGTTGTGTCTCTTCATCTTCTTGTATAATATAAAGGAAGCACTGGTTGTTTAGGGTGGACGTAGCCCAAATCGGGTGAACAACATATATATGTGTCTCTCTTTTTTATATGTTTCCTGTGTTTGTGTTTCCATATATTTTATGTGTTGTATTTCTATGTAATATATAGTTTTCTAACAAACCCTGCTTCTAGAATTTTGTTAATCTCCTTCTCCACCTTTTATTTTACCTTGGTATTTAATTGATACGGTCTACGATTCACCAGTCTAAAATCTGGTTTACATTATGCACATTTCCCCCAAATATCCTTTTATACCCTTCAATTCTGCAACAAAAGAAGGAAACGAATCTTCATATTCCGTTAATAAATCAAAAAAATATTTTGTTGTTTCTTCATCCCAGCAATCTCTAATGGAAGCTAATTTGGGCTTCTCATTACTTCCAATATTATGCTTTTTAATCTTGAGTGGTAGTAAGTGGAGTCCCTCTGTAATAGGTCCATCTTTGATTTCTCACTCCCATTCCTTCTAACTAAATGACAAGTGTCTCAGGTTCTCTAAGTCATCATCATTTATCTCTTCATCTATCTTTCTACAGGCCACTACTTCTTCGTAATTTGATTCAGACATTTTTTCAAAGTTGTTCGATCCAATGCCTCCACGGGCCTTATTGTAAATAGTATTCTCTTCATGGCTTGCAAAGTGTCTGTTACTTGTTAAGTGTCCTCCTTAAAAGAAAATTATTTTTACAAACTTGTTCGCCAATAATTCCCAATTAGTTTTTTTGTCTCTTTTTCACTTTTGTGATGTACCATGCTTGTGGGATTGTGCCCAAGGAGTGTACAAAGTTATGAACCCACAAGTTCTTGGGATACCCTTCCAGTGCCCACCAATCCTCGTAGTATTTATGTGTGCTTGGGGATCTGAAGTTCCCATGTACCTCTTATCTGGTTGCAGTCATACAGATGCTTTGAACCTGGTCCTTAAATCCAGCTTCACCACATCCTCTCATCTTTTGAGGTGGTTGCGATGGTTTCCCCACAACCTTGCAAAGGTTGCTTGCAATGCCACATTCATTAAGGTAATTTTAGGTACCTTAGAGACAATATCATTTACTTTATTAATAAACGTGCTAATGAATTTGTTGTGCTGTACAAACAACCCTCCCCATTTCAAATTTTTGTATTAATTTTTAAATAAGAAATGGGTCCCCTTTTCTTTGAATAGTTATATAATCAATAAAATGTTTTGAAAAAAGAAATTTTTATAAAACGAAATATACAAATTTCCTTAACATCGCTTATCGTAGATCAAGAAATCCTTTTTTCACTCATGAAAAAGTTTTAAGGAAATCCGATCCATCATAAAATAGAATCGAACCCCATTGAAAAAGAATTTATTAACAAAAAATGAAAAACATAGAATTATTTATTGCATTTCACATATTCAAAGTATAAAAGCAAAACTCAAATGTGTTATCATTTAATCTTGATGCGATAAAGCAATCGAAAAAGCGCATATCACATGAGCAAGAGTCCAAAACCTTTCTATTTCAAAAACTCCGACGCGATAAACTCGATCACAATCGCTCATCTGTGAAGTCATACTACATCCTTATGCACCCTTATCATCAGTGAAGTCATACTAAAAAGGAAATGAGTGTACTAATATGATATGTAATTGAAGATGATAAAGAAAATAAATAATTAAAAAATATATATTAAAATTTTGAATAAAATAGTTATTAAATTAAAAAAATAAAAATAAAATATATAATATTATTTAAAATTTAAAAAGTACAATTATATTAAAAATATTAATGAGGTTGATAAAGTGGAAAGCTTCATAAATATTAAAAGAAAATTATTGCAACAAGAAGAATGTCTCACTAATACATACGTTTATCTCATTAATCATGTACAAAAAGGTTATGGGTCAACCTTAACTTGTGAAAAAAAAGAATTACACATCTTATTGTAAAATGGATCATTATGCTAAACAAAATTTGTTTATATGTAAATGGCTCTTATTAATAATAATGAGAAACATATCATAGAATTGGAATAATCTCAAATCTCTAAGAAATTGGTGGATGGGAGCCACTTGTATTTTCTAAAATATATTAAAATATTTTTTTAATATATTTTTATTTATTTATTTTAAAATAAATATAAATAATATTTTATGAAAGAAATTATGTTGTCATTTTTTTGTTCAATGTGATAACAACGGAATTTTTTTGATAAATTACTATGACCACAGAAGCATGAATTCAAATATATAAATTATATTTTAATATTATTTTAGAAAAATAGATTTTACTATTTGTAAATTTATTTAATTTATATTTAAAATATATTTAATATATTTTTCTTTAATATTAATACAATAAAAGTTCTAATATTATATAAAAAAATAAGTGGTAGTATGACTTAAAACTATTTTTCTTTGGCTAAAAGTTTGTTCCAAAAGAACAGATTGCTTAATATCCACAAGGTTCTAGTGAAATAAATATCTTCCCTGACCACCAACAAGATTATTCCAAATTTATTCCAAATAATCTAATTTTATTTGAATAACTTTGATGAATACTAATAAAAAAAACTATCTTCGCTGCTGACAACTGAGTTATAATAAAAAAAAATTATATATTATTCATCTTCAAAAATCTCTATATTACACTATCAACCATCATTTTAACTATATCATTTCTTCACCACGTTTCAGTCAATCCCTGGTGCGAACTTATCTTCCCACTTTCGAAATATTGGCACTGCTATCGCTCCATTCTATTCCTTTTGGTTCACTCGAATCCCCATATAAATACATCGGACCGCCCGACAAGTCGTCACTTACAATATCAATTTCCTCTGCAACAGAAATTGAAGCTTTATCCTCCTGCAGCTTCATTGCGTTTTGAAGCTCTTCCACTACTTCACTTACGCTCGCCCTACAGGACGGTTCAACCTGAACACATCTCATCGCTAATTTGACAACGAGATTCACAGACTTCATGTCGTAATCTCCACGTAGTCTTTTGTCTATGATTTCTCTTATTTTGCCAGGATTTTCATCCATTTCCAGTACATACGGAGTCACCTGTAAATATGTAAATAATTATGATGAATCTCCAAGGAAACACGCAAATAATTATTATTGTGAATGTCTAAGGAAAGATGCAGTGAAAATTATTTAAAGATTGATATTTAGAATAGGTTATTTACCCATCGAATAATGTTTACTTCCTCTGTAGGTAGTTTTGCGTCTACCGGTTGTCTACCGCATATGATCTCTAGTAAAACCACTCCAAAACTATACACGTCACTTTTCTCGGTCAACTTTTGAGTGTTTTTTAAAATTTTATTTTATTATTATTTAATTTTAAGTTAAAAATCAAATTAGACATTAAATTGGTGTATGAGACTTTTTGTTTATGATAAAAAATCTACAAAAATAAAATATAAGACAAGAGAACCCAAAATCTATAAAAACATACATAATCTACTAAACATAAAAAAAAAAAAAAAAAACATTTAATCTGAACCTTTAAACCCATTCAAACTATATAATTGCAAAGTGAGAAAAAATTAATACTCTGTATCCACGTATCCGAACGTTCCTTTCACTGCGGTGGTAACGTGAGTGGCCTGTTCATCAATTGTCATCTTTGACAAACCGAAATCTGCCAGTTTTCCATTCAAGTTGCTGTCTAATAGGATGTTCGCGGTCTTGATGTCCCTGTGAATTATCTTTGGTGTGCAACCCACGTGTAGGTATTCCAATCCTTCAAATACAATTCGCAGGTAGAACACATGAGATTTATTATATTTACGGGCCAGGAAATTCACTTCTGTTTTACTGTAATTGGTCCTTGAAACAACCATCTAAAGTGAAACAACCATTGTTCAGATTAGAAGGGAAAGAGCTACCTTGGGCTGCATCTAAAGTTATTTTGAGCCTTCTTTTCCAAATTAGTCCACAGATAATACTCCAGTCCTGGAAAATAAAAGATAATAACAAATTGTGGTGGTTTGTGGCTCCATGTTTAACACATAAACTTGTTCAGTCTTTATATCCCCAGTGTGAAAATTAAACCAGTACCACATAAGGTGGTCCCACCAGTGACCTCCGGGCATGTTAACAAATAACTCTCACGGATGGTGCGGATGGCACCTGAGGAAGGAAGTCTGGAATTCTCTATGGATTGGATTCTGAAGTGGTCAGCCACTCATTGATGAAGAATTTGGCATGGAACACAGGGTTTCAATATGTGAACAGAGCATTCACCTCGGAAAGATATAATTCAATTTAAAAGAGCAGTATGGTTGACAAAACATCTCAGAATTACCTCATTCAAGAACTCTTTCACTCCTTGTTGGGAGAAGGATGACAGAACTTTTACCGCTATATCATTCCCTTTTGCCAATTTACCATCGAACACCGATCCGGATCCTCCTCTTCCGATTTCACTGGTAAAGGTTTTTGTGGCAGCCATCAGCTCATCCAGAGTGAATGCACGACAGTTTGTTGGATTTGGCACCACAATCATTGAGTAGTCTGCAATGTATTCATGGAAGGTAATGTTAATAATAA
This sequence comes from Pinus albicaulis, assembly GCA_034641835.2. Taxonomy (NCBI): domain Eukaryota; kingdom Viridiplantae; phylum Streptophyta; class Pinopsida; order Pinales; family Pinaceae; genus Pinus; species Pinus albicaulis. The sequence continues at coordinate 326,235,028 of CM076569.1, read as the reverse complement.
TTCTTGACTAGTTTCATTTATGGGGTACAGTCTCACTGTGAATCACATTCTAATATTGATATTATTTCATCAAAACCATTCATAATTTTGATAGTAATTCTCGACCTTTGCACAAGAAAGGTTTTGGTTCCTTTTCCACCCCTTTTCTTCTGAATTTTTTGCGATACACTAGAGTACCCACTATCAACGCTAAAGCTATGATTAGAATTCCGCTGAGTGATGTTCCGAGGGCAACCTTCAATTTTATCTTAATATTCTTGTGTGAATTCCGTAGAATGCATCCCCCCTTATGCATACATAGGTAGGGGTTTCCAGAATAACTGCGTCATACCAAAGAAACAGATTTTACATGAGAGTCCTGTAATCTTAACAAGAATTTGAACTCAAGTCTCTGGCATTTTTTAGTAATAGAAAATATGAAAGAAAATTTTAAACCTCAAAACATTAGAAGGGGATTTGTTTCTAAACATAAGGAGTTCAAATTATGATATGATTACTTGAGTTTCAATGCACGATTGAGGAGGAGTTGCACCGGAATTACTCCACTAAAATTGTTATTCTCTATATTCCTGCGACAATAAAAATGCTTTTGACATTTAATAAATAACATTGAAAATAAAAACATTTGTACAAAATTTACCAATTAATTCCTTTTAACTTTGAACAAAAATTGGGAAAATAATGGATAAAGAGAGGGAGACGCACAAGTTCAGACAGCGAGTCTGGAACATTACCGCTCAGGTTATTGTTTTGTAAATATATGCATAATCACCAGAAGTAAGTTTTCCTAGCTAAGATTATCATTTTTCTAAATGAAAATTCAATGTTGAAGGAACTTACAGTCTCTCCAACATGGCTAAAGTGGAGAAATTTGGCAATGGTCCCATCAAATTATTATTTTGAAGTGATCTGCTAATTTCAACACGAATGAATGAGTAAATACTGCACATATAATATTCAAATAAAAACCCTAAAAAGCAGTTAATATTATTAGGGGCATTGGAACACCCAAAAGAAGTTCCATCATAAAATTTTAAAATCTATTGTGAGTTGTCTAAAACTCCACATTTAAAGTTTTAAATACCTTCGCTAATACATCCCCAAACTGAACATGGAAACATTTTGTATTCCATTTGGAGGATGTCTTCGAAGAGCATCCTATGGGTTACAAAGGGTAGGGGCAAGAAAAGTTGAATTCTACTTACACATGAACTAATGCAGTCAATTGTCCAACATCTTTTGGCACCGATCCCGTAAGATTCCTTCCGGAAAAATCACTGGAAACAAGAGAAATATGGCGAGCTCTTACAATCTCACCTATAAGCCTAGTCATTTTTATAATTTAAGCCTTAGAAAAGCAAAGAATTATGTTAAAACAACAAACAAATTATTTTCCAAACATAAATATTAGATTTTTGTGTAAAATGGTGTTGAGATTTTATTTCTTATTTTTAATTAAATTTGGAGAAAATATCATGTAGGTGACAACAATAGGATTTGTTTCTACATTGGCTCCATTAATTTCTGATGAGGAGTTAATGCATCTTATATTTGTTGTGAGAGAATTATGAGTTTGTTGCCATTCACAGCGATAAAATGTAAGCCCATAGAGGCAAGTGAGCATGATGAGGAATGTGTAGTGAAGAAGAGCTGGGCAGATGAGAAACTCTGCTATTGTATTTTCTCCTGTTGATGAATGAGATTGCCGATGCCCTGTTAGGTGGACGTAGCCCAGATTGGTTGGGTGAACCACGTTAAAAATCTGCTGTCTTTATGTTTGTTTTTCTGCTGTGTGTGTTAATTGTTTTATGTTTCCGCTGTGTTAACTCTAACACTTGGTATGAGAGCAGTAAGAATAACAATTTGAAGGGAGCCGTAGATGCCGAGTGCAGAAGCCGCGGACCTGCGTCCAAGAGAGGGAGCCGTGGGCATGCGTAGATGGCATATAGCAGAATCCCGGGTCTGGACCAGTGTTGAATGGTGAAGAGCCATAAGGACCGTGGACTGAGCTTGGTGTTGTGGCCGCTGTTGCAGAAGACGCTGCCACGAAATCAATGCAGGGGCAAATTGCCGGCGTCCTGTGTTGAATCTACAACCATTGTGAGCTGGATATCCACTGTGAGGTTTGGTCGGTGAGCGATTGTTTAAATTAAAATAGAGTTGATAAGTCGATATTTCATTTCAACGTTTTTTGAAAATTAAGTGCAAGAAAATTTATGCAAAGTCGATTTATTTAGACGCTGGAACGCTGCCATATGGTTGAGTGAAACGCTGTTATTTAAGTTTATTCAAAAGTCGATTTATTTTAAAAGGTGATCAATTAACTCATATCGATTTATTCAAAGGTTTTTTGAAGTTTTCTTTTAAGGATCGATTTGAAGTTCTATAAATCGATTTGTGTATATCGATATGAGTGATGTTTAAAGGAAAATCGATTTGTATTAAATTCCATTTGCACATGGTATTAAAGGAAAGACCCTTTTTATAAGGTGAAGGGTAAAGTTTTTTTTTTATATATTATGAAGTCTTTTAATAAGGAGGCATTTCATTAAATCGATTTGTATGATAAATCAATATTTTATATGGAGTTATAAGAATTGTAATATCGATTATTGTATATAGATTTTTTGTAATATGCCATGATATTAAAAGGCTAAGGGATTTTTTAATCAAAACCTCATTTATTAAAAGTTGCAATTGGAGATTGTTTTTGTGACACAACATGGCAAAAACACAAAGTTCTCGGTTTGAGATCGAGAAGTTCAATGGAAAAAACAACTTCAAGATCTGGAAAGTGAAGATGTATGATCTACTCGTGCAACAAGGCATGGCGAAGGCACTGTTGGGAAAAGCCAAACAGTCTTACACCATGACAGATGATGAATGGAGTGACTTGGATGAAAGAGCACTGAGCGGCATTCGACTGTGTTTGGCGGATGATGTTTTGTTTAACATCGTGTCAGAGAAAACTGCTGCTGGTTTGTGGACAAAGCTTGAAAAGCTGTACATGAAAAAATCCTTAACCAATAGGATTCTTCTGAAGTGACAGTTGTACAGCTTGCGCATGAAAGAAGGTACGATGATAACTGATCATCTGAATACCTTTAATACTCTCTTGGTGCAGCTAGAAAGTATAGAAGTAAAATTTGAATCATAAGATAAAGCTGTAACTTTATTATGCTCGTTGCCCGAGTCATGGGATCATTTTGTTACTTCTATAAGTCTTAGTTCATCAGAAACCCTTGAATTTGATGATGTTGTTGGAGCTTTGTTGTCCGGAGAAACAAGAGGTCAAATTCAGAAACCTTTACATCAGAAGCAATGATGGTCAGAGGTCGTTCTAAAGAAAGACGCTTCAGTAAGCACAACAACTCGCGTTCAAAATTGAAAGGGAAGAAGAGTAAGGTAAAGTGCTGGTTTTGTGGCAAATCAGGACATTTGAAGAAGGACTGTTGGAAGAGACAACAAACATCCAAAGGAGACTCTTCGACAGAGAAGAAAGAAGCAAACACGACAGATACAGGTTCGACATCCATTTTAGGTATGAGTGATGAAGTGTTATAAGTTGGTTTGTATAATCATGATCAACATTGGCTGTTAGATTCTGGTGCGTCAAATCACATGTGCATTCATAGAGAGTGGTTTAAAACTTATAAATCAATCAATGATGGAGTTGTTTACATGGGAAATGATGTCTCGTGTAATATTGTGGGAATTGGAAGCATCCAGATTAAAATGTTTGATGGGACAAATAAAATTCTAACTGATGTAAGACATGTACCTGAACTAAGAAAAAACCTCATTTCACTAGGAGTAATAGACACTAATGGATATAAAACCTTTATTCAGGGTGGAGTAATGAAAGTTTATAAAGGAATTTTACTAGTAATGAAAGCAAAGAAGGTTGGAAATCTTTATCAGTTAGAAGGAAGAACAGAGTCGGATCATGCTTCTACAGTATCTGAAAATGATAGTAATTCTATTTGTTTATGGCATCAAAGGTTGGGCCATATGAGCGAAAGAGGATTAAAATTTTTATCTGATCGTAAGTTACTTCCTAGTTTAAAATCTTCTAAGTTAGATTTGTGCAAACATTGTCTGTTTGGGAAACAAAGCAAGTAGAAGTTTAAAACTGGAAAACATACTAGTAAGGGAATCCTTGATTATATCCATTCTGATGTTTGGGGTCCATCTCCTACAATCTCATATGGAGGATCGTCATATTTTGTATCTTTTATTGATGATTTCTCTAGAAAAGTGTGGGTCTACATGTTAAAGAAAAAGTCTGATGTATTCACAGTTTTCAAACAGTTTAGAGCATTAGTTGAAAACATCACTGGAAGAACCATTAAATGTTTAAGAACTGACAATGGTGGTGAGTTTACTTCAAAGGAATTTGATAATTATTGCAAGGATGCTGGGATCGAAAGAGATAAAACCACTGTATATACTCCTCAAAAAAATGGAGTTGCTGAACGCATGAACATGACTCTCTTAGAGAGAGCAAGAAGTATGCTTAGTAACGCCAATTTGCAGAAGGAATTGTGGACAGAAGCGGTTTCTACAACTTGTTACTTGGTAAATCGATCACCATCAACTGCGATAGGATGAAAAATTCCTCAAGAGGTATGGAAAGGTTATCCATGTGATTATTCTAAACTGAAAGTTTTTGGTTGTGATGCATATGCTCTAGTTCCGAAACATTAGCGTTCTAAATTAGATCCTAAATCAAAAAGATATATCTTTGTTGGATATGGTGATGGTACTAAGGGATACAGGTTGTGGGATCCTACTACTCAGAAGATCATCATTAACAGAGATGTTAAATTTAATGAATCTTCACTTGAAAAGCCAGATGTAGATGATAAATTGAAACAGGATAATGTACTTAAGCTTCAACACATTCAGTTTGAAACCAGTTCAAATACTGATGATAGTCCAGATGAACAAGTTTCAGATTCAGATCATGAACAAGTTTCAGATGCAGATCATGAACGTGTTTCAGATGCTGATCATGAAGAATTTCCTACAGATAATAATCAGCAAATTGGGGAAGTACCAGAAACTTTTTTAAGGAGGTCTACGAGAATCAGACGTTTTCCTAAAAGTATGATGATTATGCTACTTCAGTTGCTTTAACCGCTCATGATGATGAACCTTTGTGCTATCAGGAAGCTGTAGAAGGTTCTAACAGTGGTAAGTGGAAAGAGGCTATGAAGGACGAGATGAAGGCATTAGCCAAGAATGCCACATGGGATTTGGTAGAACTTCCTAAAGATAGGAAAGCTGTGGGATGTAAGTGGGTTTACAAATTGAAGAAGGGTGTTGATGATACATAAGACAGGTACAAAGCGAGGTTGGTCGCGAAAGGTTTTTCTCAGAAAGCCGGCATTGACTTTCATGAGATATTTTCACCAGTTGTAAAAATTGTTTTAATTCGGATTGTGTTAACATTAGTTGCTTTACTTGATTTAGAATTACAACAACTAGATGTTAAAACTGAATTTTTACATGGAGATTTAGATGAGGAGATTTACATGGAACAACCAGAAGGGTTTGTTCAAAATTGCAACAAGAAATTTGTCTGCAGGCTCAAGAAATCATTGTATGGTCTGAAGCAGTCGCCTCGACCATGGTACAAGAAATTTGATTCTTTCATGATGAGTCAAAATTATATAAGAAGTGAATATGATCATTGTGTTTACTTTAAGAAATTAAGTAATGGCATGTTCATTATCTTAGTGTTGTATGTTGACGATATGCTTTTAGCAAGCAAAAGCATAACAAAGATCAACAAGTTAAAGGCTCAGATGGCTAGGACGTTTGATATGAAAGATCTAGGAGCAACAAGACAGATTTTGGGCATGGAGATTTTCAGAGACAGGAGCAATGGTAAGCTATGGCTATCACAACAGAAGTATATTGAGAAGATACTCTTGAGGTTTGGTATGAACAATGTGAAGCCTGTTTTAGTCCCTTTTGCTTCCCATTTTAAGCTTTCTTCAAGTTTATGTCCTAGCACTAATGAAGAAAAGGAATATATGTCTCGAATTCCATATGCCAATGTAGTAGGTTGTTTGATGTATGCGATGGTTTGTAGTAGACCAGATATTTCACATGCAGTTGGGGTTGTCAGCAGGTATATGGTAAATCCAGGAAAAGAACACTGGTCAGCAGTGAAATGGGTGCTTCGGTATCTGAGAGGCACAAGTGATTATTGTATCACTTATAACATAAGTAGTGAATATGTTTGTGGATATGTTGATTCTGATTTTGCAGGTGATTTGGATAAGAGAAGGTCAACTTCAGGGTATGTCTTTACTCTTGCAGGTGGAGCTATTAGATAGATGTCAAAGCTACAGAACATTGTTGCTTTATCCACTACAGAAGCAAAATACATAGCTGCTTCACATGCTTTCAAAGAAGCAGTTTGGTTGAAAGGTTTGTTTGGTGAGTTTGGTAGGTTGCAAGAAAACATCAAGTTATTTTGTGATAGTCAAAGTGCAATTAATTTGGCTAAGAATCCGGCCTATCATAGTAAATCAAAGCATATACCTATCAAGTACCATTTTGTAAGACAAGTTGTCACTGAACGAGGAGTCTCTCTTGAAAAGGTGCATACAAAGGAAAACTGTGTAGACATGTTCACGAAACCAGTTTTGTTAGAGAAGCTATGATGGTGTCTGGCTTCTCTTGGCTTGCAGAAAAGATAAAAATAATAATGGAACAGGGTATCAGGCTAATTGTTGTCAAGGTGGAGATTGTTGAGATTTTATTTCTTATTTTTAATTAAATTTGGAGAAAATATCATGTAGGTGACAACAATAGGATTTGTTGCTACATTGGCTCCATCAATTTCTGATGAGGAGTTAATGCATCCTATATTTGTTGTGAGAGAATTTATGAGTTTGTTGTCATTCACAGCTATAAAATGTAAGCCCGTAGAGGCAAGTGAGCGTGATGAGGAATGTGTAGTGAAGAAGAGCTGGGCAGATGAGAAACTCTGCTATTGTATTTTCTCCTGTTGATGAATGAGATTGCCGATGCCCTGTTAGGTGGACGTAGCTCAGATTGGTTGGGTGAACCACGTTAAAAATATGCTGTCTTTATGTTTATTTTTCTGTTGTGTGTGTTAGTTGTTTTATGTTTCCGCTGTGTTAACTCTAACAAATGGGAGAGATTTGTAAGATAAATATGAAATCTATGGTTTTTTCATGTAATTCTAAGATTTTCTTTTTTGTAAACTTGGTAGTTTTTTTTTTTTTTTTTTAACTCCATCTTCATCAACATGTCCAGATACCCTACTTGATCAGGGAAGAGAATTGAACCTGTGATGAGTGCTATAAGAGCCCAAGAGATCATCTCATCATAGTTTAACCAAGATCCAAGAACAGGTAAATCTAAGGTTTTCAACTTAAATTTATTGTTCATTTTAGTTGTGTGAATTTCTTTTGAATTATTTTTCAAAACCGGGTTTTGAATTAACATGTGTTTACATAGCTATTACATTATTTACAGATCTGATATTTATTTTATAAATTTGCCACATTATTTATATATCTCATATTTATCACAAAGCACTCAGGACTCAGAAATGATAGTTCCTAGAGACATTTTAGTGACTAATGAGACAATTTGATATATCTAGCTTTTAAATAAACTTTATTGGTAATGAATACTGTGAGCAAAAATCATGAATTCCCATAAGCCCAAAACTACAAATAGCCTAAAAAGTCAAATTTACTAAAACAACCTTAACAAATTAAGCTTACATTTCGGATATTCTGATGAGGTCAGAGCTCCTATCACAGCCAATTCCTTTCCACGGGATCAAATAGCAAGGATCAGAAATCCAATCTTTTATGCTGAAACTCCTTTTGATACCGTCGAGAGCTTCAACTGCAATTTGAGAGCAACTTGGTGAGACAATCAATAATTATAATCTCAATAATTTGAGAATGAGAAGTTTAGTGAGGGCACTTACTATCTTGTAAATAGGTAGGCGCTTGCGTATCAACGATGATGTAATACTCAAAGGCGTTTATTATCGGACCAAGAGTCGAGTTAGGGGCCTTCACTAGATTAAATTGGATATCTGTTGTATCGGATAGAAAGGGTAGCTCTAAGGCAGAATAATTTCGCACCATAGTAATGTTTCAGACCATTTTTTACCATTTATTGTGATGTAAAACGATCTCGATTCAGACACATTTAAACTTCGATATCTGCCAAATACAGCAAAAGTAATGATTTGGTTCCTTGCACGAATGATCGTTCAGAGAATCCAAAGTAGGGTTGCGAGCTGTTTACAACCCATGCCTTTTTCATGACAGCAACTGAAGGAAAGTCCTTGGTATTCTTCGTTGAAATTGGCACTTGAGAACTTACAGCCTTTACACTATCACTTAACATTCCATTAGCGGATGTCCAGATGCGGTCGAATTTGTCAAGGGGATAGCTGCTTAATTTACCATTCAAAGCTATTTAATTCAATGATTAACTGAAAAATATCACAACTGCGTAAAAGCACAATCTTTTGAAAATATGAACCTCAAAGTTCAAACTCCTTGTACTCGATCTTTTTTTTCTTACACTCCATTGTTACAGAGAAATTAGAGTTTTTAAGAGCTATAATTTTACAATATTGCAATAAAGATCAATACCACTAGAGGCTGAGATTTCGTACATATTTAAATGTTCAAAATGTTTACCTTGCAATCGAATTTCAACCAGTGGCAGCTCTCATTGCAAGAATTAAGATCACTCCTGCCTTAGCTTGTGCATACATGCCTTTTCTGAGAGTCCTTAACTCGATCGAACTGATAAATGGATCATCACTCTCAGAGGTTCTGATCAAGCAAACATACATCACTGTGCCTGAACTAGCCAAGATTATTTCATAAAAATATCCATCTGTATTTATGACTGTTACGTTTAGCACAACCAACATATCCAGTGTTTCGACAGAGAAAGAGAAGCTTGGCAGTTTTTGGAATCCACTGTAATTTCCCACGACGAAGTAGAGTCTTAACAGCTAAGGCGTATTAGGGGCAATAGGCAGCTTATAGCAAGTCTTGTTGAGAGGCTTTGGAAATAATCGTAGGCTTTGCAGGTTATATGGTAAGGCTGCATTGGCTGCAGATACTGTCCTACCGGCGTTTATGTAATTAGCATCAGTAACCCATGTTATATTGTTTTGGGAGGTGTAATTTGTTTTCCCTCCGCAATTGATGCTCAGAAATCCTGCAACACTAAGGGTAAAAATTGATCAGAAAAATTTTAAGGATACAAATTTAGATCAATTTTACTAGTTTCTAACTAGTAAATTATTAAATATGTAATTATATATTTGTAAAAATATTTAAATTTTTAATAATTTTATATTGTCTTTTTAAAATTTTGGCTATTTTTAAGATTATAAAATTTTGGTAAAATAATTTATGATATAAATTTTGGACAGAATAATTAAAAAAAAAAATATTGATGAATTATTTTTGAAAAAAACATAAAAAATTTACCCACTTGTAAATATTATAAAATATTAGGTTGAATCACCTGGCTTAGCACTAATCGCCGCGAAAAAACACAACAACATGCTGACTGGGGCTATCCAACCGCCCCAGTTGCCATAACGAATTGTGTCCATCATCCTACCCATTTTTTAAAATCTCTTCGGAGTAGCAGAAACTGGAAATTGGAAGCACAAAATTGGGACAGATAGGCACTGAATAACTTATTCAGAGAGGATGTTTAGAGGGTCACCTACATATGCTTTCCTGATCAGCGTTCCTCGGCCCTGTTTGTTAAACTCTGTGCAGGTGGACAAGAAAGTCATGATTTTTCCACGAATTTCTTCCTCAGTGTTCTATGACAGTGCTTTATGAGTGAACCAATAAATTACGACCCATATGGTATCTTGTTGTACCTGGGCAATAAAATAATTCTTTTATATTGGGTTCGTGTAAATGGACGATAAAATTATTTGTCTTCTGAATAACTTTTCTTTGTGAGAGTTCTACGTCTCATATCTATGTTATCTTATGTGAATAATAAACACTACTACACAAGGGCATTTTAAGACATTTGTTTTAAACAAAAGAAATTTTTTGTCTTAAAAACTCATTTTTTATTTTAGTTATTTTATATTAAAATTTAATATCAATTGAATTGTCTTAAATACAAAATTTAAGACAAAAGTAGTTTGAGACAAAACTTTATATTTAAGACAAAAGCAATTTGAGACGAAAATATTTTAAGACAAAAACAATTTGAGACAAAAATATTTTAAGACAGAACTTTATATTTTAGACAAAAACAGTTTGAAACAAAAATAATTTTAAGACAAAACTTTATATTTAAGACAAAAGGAGTTTGAAACAAAAATATTTTAATACAAAACTTTATATTTAAGACAAGAAAGTCATGATTTTTCCACGAATTTCTTCCCTAGTGCTCTATGACAATGCTTTATGAGTGAACCAATAAATTACGACCCATATGATATCTTGTTGTACCTGGGCAATAAAATAATTCTTTTATATTGAGTTCCTGTAAATGGACGATAAAATTATTTGTCTTCCGAATAACTTTTCTTTGTGAGAGTTCTACGTCTCATATCTATGTTATCTTATGTGAATAATAAAGTATCAATGGTATCTTAGTGATTGGAATTTGAAATCCAATTCACTCGAACAAATTAAAGCTTATAATCATTCATTTATAATAAAGTAGACTACGATAAAAACGGCATCTAATAAAATTACTTTTTCATATAATGACGAAAACACCTTATCTTATCCTTATCCCTTCATTTTCTTTGATAATGACCACCTATTTCAATTGGTTCAATTTTGTCGTTATTTTATCTTTGCCAGACATACATCAATCACGGGCTCGAGTTGTTGGGGGTATAGGCGGTAGTTTTTTTTAATTTTATTTCTTAAATTATTTTAAATTCCATTGCCTTTGGTTGCACTGATGTATGTATTGGTATTTGGAGTCGTTGGTAGAGAGTTAACCAAGTTGTGCATCAAATGGGTGGTTTCATTTAATATGGGATGACTCTTTCTCCTTGTTTTGAATCTGATCTCAAATAAATTTTTTTAATGTATGTAAATTTAATACATGTAGTCATTTAATTATTACACTGTATTAATAATTAAATATTATGTTTGAGATATTTTAAATAAAGTGGGAATGTGTTGTCAAGTTTTTAATAATAGATTATGAAACTTTGTAATTGTCATTGGAAGGAATTTGATTGCTAATATTTACTTTTTCATAATGAGGAGACCATGACTAAATTTTCATTTTGGTTATTTTATTTTGCTTCTGATTTAGTAGTGTGTTGTTTTTTATAATTATTAAATCTATTTATTATGAAATGTTTTTAGTATTTGTATTATATTGTGAAGAGTTTTTAGTATTGGTATTATATTAAGTGTTTTTTTTTTTTAAAGCATTATGGAATAGAATAGTTATGGTTTTGTATTTGGAAAATGTAAACATTTTTATTATAATAAATATTGGTAAATTATTAAGAGTGTATGCAAAAATAATTTCTAAATGCATATAAGAACTCATAAAAGATTAAACTCTATTTTTTAAGTTGAATGCCTAACCACTATAAAAACATAGAAAATTTAGAAATTATGAGAACTCTAAAGATATTAAACCCTAATCCTTAAGTTGAAATGCATGTAGAAAGATTATAATTTTAGGGTTTTTTACCACAACATAAATAATTGCTCCAAAATTGGTACAAAGCTATACTCAATGTACATTTATTTAGTTAAAACAACTATTATATACATATAGAGAGATGAAATGAAGTTGCCTTGAAGGTGTCTTCTCTCATTGAGAGGCATGCTCCTCAAGATGTGTATTATTCTCACACATCAAATGCTCCATGTTTAGCTCAAAAAGTGACTTGAAATTCTCTAGAATATGATGTAGGTGCTCTTAAATAGTTTCTCTATAAACTCGATAACTTGAGATCGAATCTATCCTTGATGCTCATTCTGATAGGGTGTATGTTTACATTGTCTAGTGGAGCGAGTGCAAACATCCAACATAGCATTGACTAAAATAACATTAAAACTCTAGAAGAGTATCAATAGGGTGTGAATGGTGACTTCCATTTAAATTTACAGATTTTTTGGGTAGTTTATGAGTGACTTTCCTCTTTGTTCCTATAGCCAGCTTCACCAACCAAGAGTGCTGAAATTTTTCTGTTTTTAATTTACATTTTTCCACTATTTTGGGGTTGATATAACTTAAATTTGCTCCTGGATCAGTTAAAACAGACACAGGTTGGTCAGAGATGATACCTTCAATTTCAATCATGGTTGATTGATGTTCAACCTGTCTGTCCTCTAATGTTGCACTGATCCGAGGAATATTTCGAGCAATATCATTCACTGTAGTCGCTTCTCATACTGCTTGAATGTTTTGTATTGTACGAGTGTTGTGTGGGCAGTCCCACAACATATGAGGCTCTTTGCATCCCCAACATTTCAATGTTTCTTTGTATTTTACTACCCCTTCTCTTTTGTTGTTCCCTTCCATTGGCTTGGAATGAGTGTGGGAATGTGATGTTTGATTTTCCCACTCTTATTAAAAATTTTCCACTGATGGTTTTTTCCAAAATTCTTCAGATAGGCTAGTTTTGATATTTTTGTGCTTGCTTCCACCTTCCCTTTCTCTTTATTCTACTAGTTTTTCAGCTGATCATTTCTGCCTTTAAAGTTTTGGTAGCACAGTCTTGCTTTCTGAAGAGCCTCATCCATCGTTTTAGGATTATAAAATTGAATTCTTTCTTTGTAGATGGTTGGTAAACAGTTCAGAAATCGTTGTACCTTGGTTATTTCTTCCCTTATGTATGACACATAATGAAGTAAGTTTTTGAATTTAGTCACAAATTCATCAATAGTGAGTTGTCCAAGCCTTAGATCATAAAATTAATTTTCTATGTCATCATAATACCTCTCACTAAGGTATCTACATTTGAATTTCTCTTGAAATTCTTTCCATGACACAGTTTTTTTGTCAAGAAAGTGTATGATTTTGGTCTCTTCCCACCAAAGTATGGATTTACCTTGCAGCTGGTAAACTGAAAATCTTGCTTTCAGATTACTTCCATATTCATATACCTAGAAGTAATTGACCATATTCAGGATTCAAGCTTTCACATCCTCTTCCTTCTCCCCAATAAAGGTTGGAGGCTTAATATTGTGGAATTCTCCTTGTAACTCCTTTTTATTTTTTGACTTTGAACCAGATTCTTCCCCACTCTCAAACCTCTCTGAGTTGGGTTCTGTTTATTTTATTTTTCTTTCTGGGTGTTCACTATGATGACTAGACCGCGAGGTTAATTCCCTTGTCAACCTCTCTTTCTCGTTATTGGCCTGCAACAACCGTCCATTGCTAGTCCTTAGCTGAACCATTTCTTGTTGCAGATTCTTTATAATTTGCAGCATTTGAGAATTTGTCCATCTAGAAGGGACCCTCTACCTCCCAGTTCCACATACAACTCTTCTCCGTCATTCATGACATCAGTTGTAACTTTTCTGCACTTCAATCTGATACATAGAAATTTATTAGCATTAATAACTAAAAATTTAAAAATGACTTTGACAGAAAAAAAAAATTTCCCATTGTTGGGACCCATAAGCCAGGAGTTTTTAACATGGCTCTTATACCACTTGTAACAACTCCCACTAACCAATTTAATTTTTTTTATCGATATTGTTGCTGGAACATTCTATCATTCTGGTCATTATACTTGTACAAGTTCAACATAACTACACATTTACTACCTTCGTAGTGGCAGTCATTATAATGTCTGTGTTTGTTTTTCATATCTTAAGAATTATTTCATTTGTTCTATTCAATAGATCTTATTCTAATATTTTAACTTTAAGAATTATAATTGAGCTATCATTATAATTCCCGTATCCTTTATTGCATTTAATATGACTACATGTCCCCAACATGCATTTTATCATTTCGCAAGTTGACTTTAATATATATCCTACCACTATAGTAATATATAACTTATTTATATGAAAAACTATAATATGCCAAGGAGACCCTTCATCACTCTATAAATAAATATGATTCCACTTTTGGTGAGTATCAAGGTATATATTTCTCTCATTACCATAGTGTAATACGATTTCACCACTCGTTAACTATTTAGGTGTGTATTGGTTTCATATGCTTTAACGGTGGATAATTTATAAGGTTTCTCACTTTAATAATGATGATACTCAATCCCAAGGCTAGTACATATATCATTAATTTTAGATTTAAATTCAATCTTCTCATTGTTCTGTCTATCTCGTAGTTGAATTTCTGGTACTTTCTCCACATGGCTTCACGTGGTTTACGGTACCTCTCGAGGCCACTTGTATGTTGGAGATTTATTTGTATGGACGATGGAGATTTAACTAAAAACCTAATGTGTTTGGATGACCTCCTCCTCCCGGAGGATTTCGTATTGACATTTATGTATATGACAATGGGATAATATAGATTTTATGTTTATCTATTTTATGTTGGCACATGTATGGCTTAGATTTGAATTGTTCTTAGTTTAATATAATTTTCCGCTTGACCACATATAAGTAAACCTAGGTTTTACATTCATATCTACAGTTTATGTCAGCATAGCATTATTACAAATACATGTTCTACTGTATTATGAATATTATTTATGGTGCATTAAATGTTAGCTTTCAGTTTAATTCCATATTTTAAATTTGAATTAAACAACAGATTTAGACTGTGGGAAAAGGTTTAGATATTCTCCTTATGTATCCCCTAGACTATGTTGAGCCTATGAAATAGAAAATGAGACTTAACTATATTAAATTATAGTTGAGACTCTGTTAAAATACATATGGGAATTAAATTTTTGAAAAAGAACACTGCACAATATACATGATTCCATTGGTATACTTTACATAACATCTCATTCATATAACCTATAACAAAACCTAATTTTCTTAATTCTAATTTTCATTTGTCCTCTGATTTCAATTCCAGATTTAGTATAAACTCATAGCAGTATAACGAAATCTGAATTTATAGTAAACACATTTTTTTAGAGAATTTACATACCACAATATAAAGACTATTTTTCCTCCCAACCTCGAGCTTGTCCACAGCTCTCCCCTGAGTAGAGACCAATTCTTCCTAAGTGTAGACAACCCTTTTGTCACACTATGAATAGCTTATTTAAGCTTGCTTTCCCTCAGTTTGTTTCCATAATGACGTCTCGCTATTTTGCGATGTTGTTTCCCTTAGCCTAGGCTTTTCTTTACTTTTTCCACAAAAGCTTCTTTTAAAACTAGCTTTTCCTTAGCCCAGTTTTATTCTTACCCCTTTTGAGTAACTTTCCACTTTACTAAGGCATTTATTAAATATTTTCTCTCCCATCTAATAATTTTTTATTTATTTTATTTTTCTCCAAGGATTTCTGGAGAATTTTGAGAAAGTTTTAGGATTATAGTCCATCCCCATGGATAAGAATTCATGGTCTCAATTTACTCTTGTCTTTATACACTAATGTAAATTCCACATTCATTTATTAATTTCCAAAAGAAATATGTCCACACATAATTTTTCCTTAGGTCCACCTGACTTTTAGGTTTATTCACAATTTATAAAAGCTGAAAATAGGGATATTACATAGTTCCCCTCTAGAACAAAAACACTTTCCTCGGTGTTGCAAATATTTGTGTTTATTCACTAAATAATGATGGGCATGATTATTTCATCACATCTTCTCGCTCCCAAGTAGCTTCCTCAGGTGCAAAGTGCTTCCACTGCACTTTCACCTCAGCTACTGTTCTATTTTGGAGCACGGTTTCTTCCCACTCCAATATACAAAGTGGTTCTAAAAGAAAGTTTCCTTTTGTTTCCACCTGTATCACGGTCCAATCAATCACATGAGTAGGATCATGTACATACTTCTTCAATAATGAAACATGAAAAACATTATGATCTTTAATATGACTAGTTAGAGCGAATTTGTAAGCTATTGGCCCCACTCTCTCCAAAACCTCAAAGGGCCCACAGTATCGAGGTGCTAACTTAGCACAATTACCAACATGTAATGTAATTTTGTGAGGCTTAATCCTTAGATATACATGATCTCTAGCTTTGACGTCTTTGTGAATTCGTTTCTTATCTGCATAGCTCTTCTAACGGTCTTGAGCTACTTTAATATTCTGCTGAATTATTTTCATAGTATGTTCCATCTCATGTAGTGCTTCGGGTACAAGGACCAATTTTTCCTCTGGTTGACTCTAGCTGAGCGGAGTGTGGAATTTTCTTCCATACAAAGCTTCAAATGGACTCATTTTAATGGAATCCTGATAGCTGTTATTGTGAGAAAATTCTACCAAATGCAGAAAGTCTTCCCACTTAGAGGGTATGTCCATCAAATACATGTGCATCATGTCTTCCAATATCTAATTTTTTCTCTCTGTCCATCCATTTGTTTGAGGATGGTAAGCTGTACTGAAGTTCGACTTTGTCCCCATTCCTCGAAACAAGGTTTTCTATAAGGAAAATGTAAATTTTGCATTTCTATCAGAGATAATAATTTTTGGGATTCCATGGAGTTTAGAGATTTATTTCATGAATACATTGGCCACTTATGATGTGCCAAAGATGGACTGTATAGGAAAAAAGTGTGTTGCTTTAGTTAAAGTGTCCACTACCACCATAATCAAATCATGTTGGTACTTGGTACGTGGCAATCTTGTAATAGTCCATTGATACCACTTCCCAATTCCATTATGGAATAGGGAGAGGATTCAGTAGACTGGAAGGATGATGATGTTCTACTTAAACTTGTTGACACTCCAAACACCTTGCCAAGTAATTAGCTACCTCCTTCTTCATTCTTGGCCAAAACATGTTTTTCTTGAATTATGTTACCATATTTTGATAACTTGGATTTCTTGCATAAGGTCTCTTATGGTATTCATGTAATATTTCACGTTTCAAAGTCAATACATTAGGAATAGACAATCATTGCTTGTAGTTGATCAGTCCTTGCTGATTTATAGTATATCCTGCAATTTCGGCTTGTTGTATTTTTCCTACAATTTTACATATTGAGGGTCTTGCAACAATACTCCTTGAATTTGTTCCTCCACTTTAAATTTTACATTATTACCTGTATGTGTCAAAATTTGATGGGAATGTCTACTTAAAGCATCAACAATTCGGTTTTATTTTCCTTTTATGTGTTTTATTTCCATACCAAACTCACTAAGGAAAGCTAACCACTTTGCTTGTCTGACATTTAAATCTGGTTGGGTAAAGAAATAATTTAAACTTATGTGATCTGTCATTAATATAAATTTCTTTCCCAATAGATAGTATCTCCACATTTTTAGTGCATGTATAACAACAGTCAATTCTAAGTCATATACTGCATAATTATGTTAATGTTTCTTCAATTTTCGAGACTCATAAGTTATTATTGCATTATCTTGCAACAATAATCCTCCCAACCCTTCTATACAAGCATCAATACACACAACAAACTCCTTAGTTAGATAAACAATTTTCAGTATAGTTGTAGTAGTTAATTTCTGTTTCAATTGTTCAAAACTATCTTGACACTTAGTTGTCCACTCAAATTTCACTCATTTTTTCTGCAATGATGTGATGGGGTATGCTAATGCAGAAAATCCTTCCACAAATTTGCGGTAATATCCGGTAATACCCATAAATTATCGTATTGCTAGTACATCGGTGGGTAGATGCCAATTCAATATTGCTTGTACTTTTTCTATATTTACTGCCAATCCATCCTTAGAAATGTCATATACCAGATATTGAATCTTGGGTTTGTAAAACTCACATTTTCTGAGTTTTGCATACAGTTTATGTTATCTAAGGGTTTGCAACACTATTCTAAGATTTTCTTAGTGTTCTTCATTTTTGGAGTATACCAAAATATCATCTATGAATACTAAAACAAACTTGACCAGATGTTTATGTAAAACAATGTTAATTAAGCACATGAATGTAGAAAAGGATTTTGTGAGTCTAAGGGGTAAAAATACAAACTCATTATGTCCATATCTAGTTCGGAAGGTTGGCTTATGGATGTCTTCATCTTTAATCTGGAGTTGATGATAGCCAGTTCTCAAGTCAATTTTTGATAATATGGTTGCCCCTCTTACTTGGTCAAATAGATCACATATTCTTGAAAGAGGGTACCTATTATTGATGGTTAACTTGTTTAACTTTCTGTAATCTATACAAATCCGAAAGGTGCCATCCTTCTTTTTGAAAAATAGCACTAGCGCTCCCCATAGAAACACATTTGGTCTAATGTAACCCTTGTCTAACATTTCTTGTAATTGAAGTTTCAGCTCTAGTAGTTGAAGAGTACTCATTCTATATGGTGCCCTGCATATTGGGGTAGTTCGTGCTACTAGTTCAACAGAAAAGTAAAATTCTCTTCAAGGGGAAAGATGGAGAATTTCTTCTAGAAATACATCCTTGAATTTCTTAATTACAGGTAAGTCCTCTATAGACTCATTTTTAGTTGGTTGTCCCAAGTGTTCAACCTAGAAAACATATACTTGACAACCTTTTCTTTCTGTCCTTTTTAATTGTAATGCAGAAATCTACCTAACAAACACTAGATTTGGTTTTCCTTTAACTATTGCAGATTTTCCTACATCATTAGTGCAAGTCACTATTTTTCTAAGCCATTCACTATCGCTTCATGTTCTTCCAGCAAATCCATTCGAACTAGGAGATAATAATATCCTAAAGGAAGGATGTTTAGTTGGAGCTTTGTATTATATCCATTTAAACTTACAAAAGTGTTGGGTAGTTTATGAGTGACTTTCCTCTTTGTTCCTGTAACCAGCTGCACCAACCGAGAGTACTAATTTTTGTTTTTGTTTTTAATTTACATTTTTCCACTATCTGGGGGCTGATATAACTTAAATTTTCTCCTGGATAAATTAAAACAGACACAGGTTGGTCAGAGATGATACCTTTAATTTAAATCATGGTTGATTGATGTTCAGATTGTCCGTCCTCTAATGCTACATTGATTCGAGGAATATTTCAGGAAATATCCCTCATTGTAGCCGCTTCTCATAGTTCTTGAATGTTTTGGTTTATACGAGTGTTGTGTGGGAAGTACCGCAACATATGAGGCTCTCTGCATCCCCAACATTTCAATGGTTCTTTGGATTTTACCACCCTTTCTCTTTTGTTGTTTCCTTCCATTGGCTTGGAATGAGTGTGGGAATTTGATGTTTGATTTTCCCCACTCTTATTAAACTTTTTCCGCTGATGGTTTTTTCCAAAATTCTTCATATAGGTTGGTTTTGATCTTTTTGTGCTTGCTTCCACCTTCCCTTTCTCTTCATTCTGCCAGCTTTTAGCTGATCATTCTTACCTTTAAATTGATGGTAGTACAATCTTTCTTTTGGAACAACCTTCTCCATCATTTTAATATTATCAAAATCAACTCTTTCTTTGTAGATGGTGGGTAAACAGTTCAGAAATCATTGTAACTTTTCTTTTTCTTCCCTTATGTATGGCACATAACGAAGTAAGTTTGTGAATTTAGTCACGAATTCATTAATAGTTAAATTTCCAAGCCTTATATCATGAAATTCCTTTGCTCTGTCATCATAATACCTCTCCCTAAGGTATATAGATTTGAATTTCTCCTGAAATTCTTCCCATGACACAGTTTTTTCATCAAGAAAGTATATGATTTTGGTCTTTGTGAGGGTCCTATAATAATAAGATTCATAATTTTGAATTGACTATGTAGAATTTTGAAATATTGTACATACCTTTTCTTTTTTTAAGTGTTTTCCCATATTTAAAAAACGAAAAGAGGGTATGTCCTAAAATAACAATCAAAGGACAAAAAGAAACAAATATCAAGAAAGAATATTTAATATGAACCCCACCAAAATGGATCATGGAAGTGTTGTACATTCAAATGCCACTACTTTTTACTTTATTCTGCAAAAATAAGATTGTGTGTAGCTTGTCAAAATGCCACAATCCATGAAGGTCAAAATGCTTAATCTTGACCTTTCATGCTTTAAATTTTATGTTGATAGATAGATAATAAATATTTAGCCAAACTGTTTAACCTTGGTACATCAATAGTTAGGTAGCGAATAATAAGAAGCTAAATAGTCTAATCTAAGCCCTTGGAAGAAACAAGGTTAGAATTATATAGTTTTCTTATTAAAAAAGAAAATAAAGGGTCCACAAGCTTAAATGTGCCCAAGAAAAGGAAATTAAAATGCTAGGACAAAAAAGGGTAGGTAGGAGCACTTTGGAAAATAATGGAAATCATTGTTGGTCATTTCATATTTCTAACATCCTTTCAAAAAACACATTCCCCTCATTTTAACCATTTCCATTTTTCAATAAACCCACTTATCCTAAAGTTTTTAAATATTCCATATCTAAGTCCCCAAGGTATAAATCCTTTCCCTATTGTTATGAAACCAACTCCCAAAATAGAAGAAAAGAGAGATCAATGCCTTAGAAATCAGCCACTTTGAGGAGGGAACCTTCAATACACTACATAAATAAACAATTCTTGGATGATACAAATGACCAAAACCTCCTTCTATATACAGGAGTCCATGGGCCCACAATATAATCCTAGCCGACCTAACAATAACAATGTAAGGGCACAATAATAACAATATTGGGGTTACAGGGGTACAACAATAACAATAAGGGGGCTACACTAATAACAATAAGGGACTAAACTAATAATATAGGGACCTAACATGCCCCTCTCCTTCAAAAAAGTCTTGAGTAGCTCTGGGTGCTTTTGTATAAAATTCTCATCCTCCCATGTAGAATCTTTAGTGGGTAAGTTCTTCCACTTGATGATATACTCTGAAATTGATCGATTTCGTAGTTGTTGAGTTCTTGTTTCCGTGACTGCTTCAGATTCTAATATGATTTTTCCTTCCTCATCAAGTTCTGGAAATATTGTTTGAACTGGAAGATTTTCACCTATAACCTTCTTTAAGCATGAAACATGGAAAACTATATGCACTCATGAAGAAGCAGGAAGCTCCAATTTGTATGCCATAGTACCAATATTTTTCAACACCTTGTAAGGACCATAGTACTTTGGCAATAATTTATTATCCTTCTTAGATTTCTTGAGGGAAATTTGTTTGTATGGTTGTAGCCGTAAAAATACCCAGTCTCCTACATCAAAAATTCTCTTGCTGTGATGTTGATCTGCCTGTTGTTTCATTCGATTTTGTGCCAAATTTAGGTTATCCTTTAAGAGTTGGAGAACTTCTTGTTGATGCTTGATGTGATCTTCCACTGCTTGAACCTTAGAATTTTATCTTAAAGATGATTTCATGGACGGTGGATGATATCCATAAAGTGCCATAAATGGGTTCATTTTTGCTGCAGTATGGAAGGAAGTGTTATACCATCATTCAGCGAGAAATAAACACTTGACTCATTGTGTTTGTTTATCAGATACAAAACAACGAAGATATCCTTCCAAAAATTTATTCACTATCTCAATTTGACCATCGGATTGAGGATGATAAGATGAGTTATGAGCTAATTGAGTACCCAAATAAGAAAATAACTCCGTCCAAAAATTTCTAGTAAAAATGGGATCTATGTCGCTCACAATAACCTTTGGGTTTCCATGTAGCTTTTGAATTGTGTCCATAAATGTAGTAGCAAGTGTACTTTCTTTAAATGGATGCGATAATGCACAAAAGTTTTCATACTTAGTAATTCTATCAACTACCACCATGATGACACTCTTTCCTTCGGACTTAGGTAAACCTGTGATAAAATCCATTGAAATCTCCTCCCAACGTTAACTTGGAATGGTTAAAGGTTGTAGAATACCCGGGGTCCTAATTGTATCAACTTTATTTTGCTGGCAAACCAAACATTCTGGAAAAAACTTTTGAATATCATATTTGAGGCCATCCCAAAAAAATTCTTTCTTCACCCTGTGATAAGTTTTTAAAAATCCTGAGTGTCCTCCTAAAGGAGAAGTGTGCAATTCCAAAATAACCTTTTGTTTTAGTTGGGAATTCTTACAAAGATATAAGCGATCTTTGTAACATAAGGAATCATTTTTCCAACTAAATGTATTAGATGTACTACGATCTTGTTGCAAATTTTGAATGAGTGTCCACACTTCTTCATCCTTCTTCCATTCATCCCTTGCTTTAGCTATCCAATCTGGTTGGATAATAGAAATGGCACAAAGTAATGCTTCCACCTCTTCATTTTTTCTTGAGAGTGCATTTGCAACAACATTTAGCTTCCATTTTTTGTACATTATTTCAAAGTCATAACCCAACATCTTTGTGACCCATTTTTGTTGCTCTTCTAAAGATATTATTTGTTCCAAAAATTGTTTAATACTATCATGATTAGTTTTTACCTTTAAGTGTCTTCCCATTAGGTAAGGTCGCCATTTCTTTAGTTCATATAGTATTGCTAACATTCCTTCTCATAAATAGCTTTTTGTAAATAATTTCCTTTGATGGGATGACTTTCAAAAGCAATGGGTCTTCCTTCTTGCATTAAAACAACACTGATTCCATTTCTTGAGGCATCACATTCCATAATAAAGGTTTTTGTGAAGTATGGTGTAGCTAAGACCGGTGTTAGGCACATTGCCTCTTTAAGATGTTCAAAGGCCATAGTTTCTTCATGAGCCCATGAAAATGCATATTTCTTCAATAATGTTGTTAGTGGTGCTGCTATTCTCCCATAATTCTTAACAAACTTGCGTTAATACCCTGTTAACCCGAGAAATCCTCGCAACTACTTTATGGTTGTGGGGAATTTCCATTCCTTAATGGCTTTAATTTTTTTAGGGTCTACCTTAACACCCTCATGAGATACAATTTGACCCAGATACTCCACCTCTTGTATTGCAAAGAAACATTTCGATGTTTTTGCATATAATTGTTTCTCTTGCAATATTTTGAGCACCCTTTCAACATGTTGAACATGATCCTTCCAAGACCTATTGTAGATTACTATATCATCAAAAAATACTAAAACAAATTTTCTAAGGAAGGGTTTGAAAATGGAATTCATCAACCCTTGAAATGTAGAAGGTGCATTGGTAAGGCCAAAAGGCATGACCAAAAATTCAAAATGACCCTCATGAGTTCGAAATGTTGTTTTTGGAATATCTTCAGTATTCATTCTGATTTGATGATATCCTGAAAAAATATCCAACTTGGTAAAATAAATTGCTCGATGTAATTCATCCAATAATTCATCAATCACAGGAATGGGAAATTTATCTTTAATTGTGAGCTTACTGAGCTCCCTATAATCCGGACACATGCACTATGATCCATCCTTCTTGTGCACCAATACTAATGGAGCAAAGAAAGAACTTTGACTAGGTTTAATTATACGAGCCTCTAACATTTTTGCAATCATACGTTAAATTTCGCTCTTTTGGACATAAGGATATCTATAAGGCATGAGTTTGGAGGAACACTTCCTGTAATCAAATGAATAGTATGATCATGATCACGAATAACTGGGAGTCCTTTTGGAGTTTCAAACACCTTGGAATGATTTTCCATGACTTTTTGGAGATCTGCAGAAATAGATGATTTTGATGTTGGAACTTCTAGTTAGCATAATTGTGCAATTACGCCTTGTTGTTATTTCTTCAAAAGATTTGTCATGAAATTAGAGCTTATTATATTTCTCGGCTTCCCTGCGCTACCCCGTAATTCTACTTCCTTTCCTTCTGAAAAAAAATTCAAGAAAAGTTCTTGAAAATTAAAAATTACCGTCCCCAAAGATTGTAATTGTAACCATTGTACTCCTAGTACAACATCAACACCTCCCATAGGAATGGAAAGCATTGGAATATTCAATACATATTACCCCATGGTTAGCTTGATATTATGGAAATTTCTAGAGAAATTTATAGTTCCTCCATTTGCAACCATCACTTGACATTCTGGTGCTGGGCATAGGAAACAATTCAATTCCTTGGATACCTTACAATGAATAAAATTATGGGTACTACTTGAATCAATCAACACTATTACCTTTTTCTTCTTGAGATTTTGAGGAGTGGTAATTCTTGCCAATGCATTACACGATATGGTAGCACTTATTTCTTCCTCTTCTAGGGCTGGTTCCTAGTGTATATCCTCTTCTTTTGAAGGTTCTTGTTCATTTTCTTCTTCCTCTTCACAATCTATGTAAAATAATTTCTTCTAAGCACACTTATGACCTTTAGTGTATTTGCTATCACAACTGTATCAAATTCCTTTTGCTCTTTTTTCTTCCAATTGTTGTGGTGTCAATCATGTAGGTTGTGGAAGTCTACGAGTAGCAACACTTCCATCTTAATATGGTAGGCTTCCTTGTCGTCATAATTTTACATTCAATTTTTCTTTCCAACCTGAATGCCTTTTCCAATGAATCACGTTCCCAAATAAAAACTTCATGTTGGATGTTGTCCTTTAAAGTCCCTATGAAGACATCAATATTGTGTTCCTCTGGAATACCAGTTACCTTTATATTCAATTTTTGGAAGTCTTCAATGTGCTCCACCACTAAACCCTTTTGTTTGAGATTTATCAATTGGCTAAAGAAGGTGTTGATTTTTGTATCCTCATAATGTGCTATCATTTCCTTCGTAAAAATTGACCAAGTGACAATTTTTTTACGGGAGCAAAGTCATCGACACCATACAAATGTATTTTGTTCTAAATGTAAAGTTGCAATGCGTACCTTTTATGTGTTTTGCACATTATTGAGATCAAAATATTGTTCCATCTGTAGTATTCATGTTACGAGATCCTTGCAATCAAACTTCCTCATATCCATCTTTGGAATATGGTGGTTCTTCCATCCAACATTAGAGTTTATGAAATCACGATTAACATTTATTTTTTTCTCATCATAAGTTTCCTATACTATCTTTTCTCCATTAGGAAAAATTTCTTGTATCAACTTTGCCAAACCTTCGATGTCTACTTTTATATCATTCTTCATGTTTTCCATGTTGTCTTCCATTTTTTCATCGATCTTAACTTCCATGTCATCCATCTTAGCTTCCATGCCATCCATCTTAGCTTCCATGCCCACTTCCATGCCATCCATCTTAGCTTCCAAACCATTCATCTTAGCTTCCACACCTTTCTTCAAACCATCCATCTTAGTTTCCACGCCTTTCTTCAAAACTTCCATTTCATTTTTTTTTGCTCTTTGTGATAGTGAAATTTGGTGCACTTGCTCTTGTAATTTTGATATCTTATGTTATGTTTCTTTGCCTTCATGAGTCATAGTAGAGCCTTCTGAAGGCTTAATGGGTGTTGATATCATTTTAGGGGGAATTTTATAACCCAATAATAATATATATTCTTCAATATGCCCTTGGAATAAATTCAAACTAATTTATTTTTTCAAACAAGACTTATGTAATTCAAAAAAAAAATACACACCTTTTTCTTGCTTTTGAGGAGCTCGATATTGAAACTCAATTATCTCTGTCATTTCAAATCTTCAATATCTGAAATTCAGCCCTAAAGTATCCCTCTAAAGCTTTTTGTGAATGCCATAGGTTTGACATGATTTGGATTCCTCAAGGCAAAGTTATGCCCAATATCCCACGATGACCTAATTATGGACTAGTTCAGTAAAGTGAACTTGTACGACTTGCCACGTGTCATTGTTTCCTCCTTCGGCTCTGAAATTGCTATACTGAAAGCTACAGTCTATGTACGTGTGGCTACTATTTACAGAATCCAAATTCGACGCTCAGAGAGATAGTTATGATGTTTTTCCCACGGTCACCTCTTTGAGATGAAATTCGAGAGCCTGAAACAATCCTAACTTCAATAGATCATATCTCCAAAAATATTGCGAACCAAAATTTGAAATTCTTACAGGAGGTTCCTCCAGATTTCAGCTTCACACTGTAAAAATTTCATCTTTTGAAACTTCGTATACGAAAATTTATATCGTAAATTCCACGATGACCTGTTTTAGTTGAAATTTAGGAGCCTGAACAAACCCTCACGTTCCCAGATCATATCTTCGAAAATATTGCGAACCAAGATCTGAAATTTTTACAGGAGGTTCATCAAGGTTTCAGCTTCACGTTGTATAAATTTCAGCTTTTTAACCTTCGTAGACAAAACGTTATTTCAAAAATTCCACGATGACCTGTTTGGAGCAGCGAAACCCTAAAATCCAAAGCTCTGATACCAAATGTTATGAAACCAGCTCCAAAAATAGAAGAAAAGAGAGATCAACGACTTAGAAATCAACCACTTCGAGGGGTAAACCTCCAATGTATTACATAAATGAACAATTCTTGGATGATACATATGACGAAAACCTCCTTATATATATAGGAGTCCATGGGCCCAAAATATAATCCTAGCCGACCTAACAATAACAATGTAAGGGCATAATAATAACAATATTGGGGTTACAGGGGTACAACAATAACAGTATTGGGGCTACACTAATAACAATAAGGGACTAAACTAGTAATATAGGGATCTAACACCTATATACATTTCTAACGTCTCATTTTATATTAATTCCCATTACCCCACCTGCTTACATTAATATCCTTCCATATATTATATCCTAGTTAAAATATAGTCATCCATTACACTATTTAAATCCCATATCATTTTTATCTTTATCCCTTATATTAACCCATATCACATAACTCTATATTAAGCCTTGTATAACCCATAACATTCATCAGTCGTTTAGTCATCCTCCTTAGATCCAATATCTCTCATGCCATTTCACACCCCAAATTGACCGATGATTAACACCAATCAAGGTTGCTATATGGGTAGTTTTCACAAGCCCCTCCATGCCACGCGTCCTTCTCACGGTTTATCGCATCCATTCAAATAAAACTGTTAACCACTTTTCTTCTTTTCTTCTTTGATAACGCATGTCCGCTTTTTCCACTGTAATACAAACCATATGCTTACTCCTGCAAATATGCATTAAAATGCTAATTTAATTTTGCACCACTATGATTTAAAGAGTTCTTAATATATCAAAATCCCGTCATTCGAATTGCATAAACTAGAGGATTATTTCTGAAGCCGTATTAAAGTCATTTCCATCAGAATATAAGCCTCCACAGTCCACAAACCTCTCTGTTCCTTCGAGCCATACCACCCCCCATGCAAAAGATGTGTTTTATTAACAAATTGTTTGATTTTTGCAGGTTATTCTCAGAATATGAAATTGCGCCAACCGTTTCAATACTAGTTGACAAACTTGTTTGCTCCAAATTCTCATATTTTAATTCAAAAAACTTCATTCAACAAACAGTTTGTATACAAAAAAAGAATTAAATCAAGTCATAGACAGATCAAAATGATGAAATTACGCAGTGATGGTTCGAAGAAATAAAATCCTTTACAATAGCATATTCACATTTTTACATGAAGTCAAATACATCTTTTATTAAAATCTAATTTTACTAAGAGTCATAAAAGCAGGATGAAAATAAAGATTAAGATAATGAAGTTTACTGTGACAGGGTAAAAGTGAAAAGGTAACATAGTTGTAAGGTGAAAACAAAGACAAAATTAAACAATTAGTGAAGGGAAAATTTTACAGGTCAACCAGATGCAGCCAACATGAAAAACAAACAGAGGACATAAAATTAGATAAAACAGGGACACCTTTCAATCAGTTGAAAGGTGTCACTACCTTTCAGCTTCTAGATATTTTATTTCCCAGAATAAATCCTAATTAATTAAATAGGATATTTTGTATTAGTTTAATTATAAATACTTCCTAAATAGAAGTATTTAGTGTGGATGAATTGTTGAAAATTTCTATAGGTGTACTATTCTGAACCTAAGGGTGATTGTACCAATTTCAAGTCAACAGACTGGATTAAAGCAATCAAGCATCATATTATAGGATTCATGTGTTGGGCCACTACAGTGAAGTATTTTCACTTGTTTCCTTGTCAATTTCTTATGTTTTCCATCAATACTTGAATGTTTTCTAAATTTAAATGATAAATCAGGAATTTTTATTTCAGAATATGTTAAAAGTACTATGTCTTGAACTATTTATCATTTACATGTTTCTATTGGTATCTAGACTAAGGAACCCTTAATTTATCCCTAGTTTTATTGAACCCTACCTTTTCACTCATTATCCGGATTTGAGAACCCTTAATTGCTCTCTTACCCTGATTGAGACCATTTTCACCATCAACCTTCATGATCTGAGTAACTCAGTTATCCTGCCCTATAAACATTTCCTTTTAGAACTTGATCCTGATCTGAATTCTTGACACGTTGACTCCATTAGCCCAATGGAATAGAGACCTACATATATCCATCTGAGTAAGTTATTTTACCACCAAATCAAATCAAAATCCAAAATCAATTTACCCTACATAACTAGCCTAAAGTCAATTAAAATCAACAAAGAGAAATCATATAGAGAGAGCCCTCTCTGAACATTAGGAAGGCTAGATCCTAAAGCTTAAAAGTAGGTTTATAGTTACCTCGGTGAGTTCTTTATTTGACCTTGAGAAGTTACTGAGTGATAACATATTGGTGACTATACTAGGGAATATTAATTTATTTCTTCAGTAAAATTATACAAGTATTAGATCTGATCTTTGATGGTGGATAGTGATCAGACATATAACGGTTAAAATCATCCACTTGGTGACTCCAACTCCAAATCGATTTCAAATTCAAGACTCCACTGAAGAAATGAACCTGGAAGAACATCATGGGAATATCAGGTTTTCAACTTGGATCTTAATCCAAGACATTATGTTCTTTCTTATCAAGAAAATTTTTCAATGTATATTGTATTTTAGCGAAGATATATGATTAATATTTAACTACTTTCCTTTGGAGATTGTAAATATTAATTCTCCTGATTCCTTTGAGAAGTTGTTTTCTGAAACATATGATGATCCTTTTCCAATTAATAAGCCTCAAGTAATCAATACTAATCTTACAATCCATGTACATATTCATGTACCTTGTAAAGTTCCTGATAGATATAAACCCCTCATCTTACCTCTTATACTTCATGATTTTCCTAATAACTATTTTAAACATCTTCCTAAGTTTCATAGAGATAATGTTAACATCACTTCCCAAAAACATATTCAAGGTTTTGAGAATTATATTGACTTATTTGAGATTGATGAAGATGATGTTAACATCTGGTTTTTTGCTCTTTCTTTTCAAAGTAGAGTAAAGAGTTGGTTCAAGAATCTGCCTAATGCAAGCATCTCAAATTTATAATAGTTTGTCAAAATTTTCCTTGATAGATGGGTAATCAAAGTTAATATTTTTGTGATCATAGAAGAATATAATCACTTGAAAATACATCCAAATGAGACAGTACAACAATTTTTTGACAGATTCAATCAAGTCTATTATTCAATGCCAAAAAATATAAGACCTCCTCCTGATTTAACACTCTTGCATTATCCAAGCACCTTTGATCCATAAATATAATTTCAGCTAGGAGAAAGAGATTCGGAAACACTTGAACAGATGCAGAACATGGCAATTGATGTAGAAGTTAATTTGCAAATCAGAAAGGAAAAATTGAAAGAAGAAAAAGAGAAGAATAACATTGCAGAGATAAAATTTGACATCTCGGTAAGTAAGATAGAAGAAATGACACAAAATATCACCATGAAAGATGAATTTTTTGTTCATGATCATCATGAAGAAAAATAAGAGGTTGTTGGCCAAAACCATTATCCTGCTAATCACAACTACCATATATCAGAAAATGGATTTATAAATCAAGATGTGAAAGAGCAATATGCTGATCTAATGTGTATGTTAGATGAATTTCCTTATTTGAATGATTTGCCTAACTATGATCATTTTCCTAACTATGATCATTATGATGACAATTATTTCCTTCAACTTCAAGCTAACTTTAGAGATCAATCAATAGCTAGTTTGTGGGATGAGTAAATTCAGTCTCAACAGTTTGAATATAGTGATCAGCCATGAAAGTCAGGAAGAGAGAGCAGAAAATTTGGAAATAAGTGAAGGTTATTTACCTCTTTGTTTTGCTTCATTTCAGTTCATTAGAGACAACTTTAAAGCAATCAATAATCAACAGTGTTTAGGAATTGTGATTGACAACAAAGAAGATAATGAAACCCTTGATCAAGATTTTTTAGTTTCACAAATACATTTATCAAATTCCATTAAAACATCTAATCAAATGACACAAGGAAATTATATACCACTATATTTTGAACCATTTCAGTTTTTAAAAGAAATGTGGTATAATATCTCTGAAGAAAAGGATGAGCAAATTGTTGAAGTCTATGAAGTCCTATGTAATCCTATATGCAATAAGTTGCGACCATTTTTACAAGTTTTTCATCATCCAATAGTAGATATGTCGGATAATGAATGTAGTCAAAATATTTCTCCATTTATTGACTATGAGCTTCAGAATGAAGATGATAAAGGTTTCATCAGATAGATATCACAAGGCTTATTTGAAAATCAACAATTAATTTTGCAGGGAGCTAACAATTTAGTTTCATGGCATGTAGCCATCTAGAACAGGTGTACAGTTGTTTGAATCACTCTAACATTTGTACATATATCTTTGAATATCCTTTTTTATAGTTTATAAAGTCAATAAAATAAATGGAATATTTCCTTATTTTCACATATGTTGACAAGTTTCTATTGAGTTGCATAACTACAGTTTCAATAATCAACAAGCACATGCAACAAAATCCATCAATAAATAAAATGATTTAATGGTTGCATTGGCTATTTCATTTTACCTAACCAACAGTTGAACAACTGATTAGAGTAAGTATGTAGCATTTCAGTTTGATTGAATTCAGTTTTTCAGCAACAAGTTTATTTCAGTTTTTAGTTTTCAGCAAGTGTTGAAATAATTCATTCATATTTAAAAAAGACAATGAGAAGGTCCTAAAATATCTTGATGATCTATTAGTTTGGTTGGAAAGTTGCAGTGTCCTATTTCAGTTTCAGATCAGATTTTAGTTTACACAAACAGTTGAGATTTCAGTTCAAGATTTTCAGTCACAGAGATTATACAACAAAAGAATTTGCATGCTTGGGATTGGCCCAATGGATCAGGCTACTAGTTTACGGTGTTCTTGACATCTCACAAGGAGATTCCATCCCCATGTGAAGCCACTGTTAGGATCCTATAATAACATGATTCATAATTTTGAATTTACTGTGTAGAAATTTGAAATATTATACATAATTTTTCTTTCTGCATATGTTTTCCCATATTTAAAAGATGAAAAGATGGTATTTCCTAAAATAACAATCAAAGGACAAAAAGAAACAAAGATCAAGAAATAATATTTAATATGAACCCCACCAAAATGGATCATGAAAGTGTTGCACGTTAAAATGGCACTACTTTTTAATTTATTCAGCAAAAATAAGATTGTGTGCAACTTGTCAAAATGTCACAATGCATGAAGGTAAAAATTCTTAATCTTGACATTTCATGCTTTAAATTTCATGCTGATAGATAGAGAATAAATATTTAGCCAAATTGTTTAACCTTGGCAGATCAGTAGTTAGGTAGAGGATAATAAGGAGCTCAAAAGTTTAATCTGAGCCCTTGGAAGAAATAAGGTTAGAATTAAATAGTTTTCTTATTAAAAAATAAAACAAAGGGTTTGCAAGATTAAATGCGCCCAAGAAAAGGAAATAAAAATGCGAGGACAAAAAAGGGTAGGAAGGAGCACTTTTGAAAATAATGGAAAGCACTGTTGGTCATTTCATATTCTAACATCCTTGCAAAAAAAATATTCCCCTCATTTTAACCATTTTCCTTTTGCTAATATCACTTTCCCCTTACTCTAACCATTTCCCTAACTAACTCCACCCTTTCCTTGTTAAAAACCCCTTTTACCTATTTACTAACCTCATTTCCCTTTTATTAATTTCCCATTTTCAATAAACCCACTTATCCTAAAGTTTTTAAATATTCCATAACTAAGTCCCCAAGGTATAAATCCTTTTCATATATACATTTATAACATCTCATTTTATATTAATTCCCGTTACCCCACCCGCTTATATTAATATCCTTCCATTTATTGTATCCTAGTTAAAATATAGTCATCCATTATATTATTTAAATCCCATATCATTCTTATCTTTATCCCTTGTATTAACCCATTTTTCATAACTGTATATTAAGCCCTCGCTGAAATGACTACCGGGTCCCACCTATGTAAACCAGTAACATTCATCAGCTGTTTGGTCATCCTCCTTAGATCCAACGGCTCTCATGCCATTTTGCACCCCAAACTGATAGATGATTAACAGCAATCAAGGTTGCGATATGGGCGGTTTTCTCAAGCCCCTTCATGCCACACGTCCTTCTCACGGTTTATCACATTCATTCGCATAACACCGTTAACCACTTTTCTTCTATGCGAAAACCACTTATCCCATCTTTCCACAAGTGTGATAACATGTGTCTGCTCTTTCCACTATAATACAAACCATATGATTACTCCTGAAAATGTGCGTTAAAATGCTAATTGAATTTTGCACCACCATGATTTAAAGAGTTCTCAAAATATCAAAATCCCGTCATTCGAATTGCATAAACCAGAGGATTATTTCCAAAGCCGAATTAAAGTGATTTCCATCAGAATATAAGCCTCCACAGTCCACAAACCTCTCTTTTTCTTCAAGCCATACCACCCCCCATGCAAAAGATGTGTTTCATTAACGACTTGTTTGATTTTTACAGGTTATTCTCAGAATATGAAATTCGGTCAACAATTTCAATACTAGTTAACAAACTTGTTTGCTCCAAATTCTCAGATTTTACTTCAAAAAACTTCATTCAACAAACAGTTTGTATACAAAGAAAGAATTAATCAAGTCAGAGACAGATTAGAATGATGAAATTACGCAATGATGGTTTGAAGAAATAAAAGCCTTTACAATAGCATATTCACATTTTTACATGAAGTCAAACAGATCTTTTAGTAAAATCTAATTTTACTAAGAGTCATAAAAGCAGGATGAAAATAAAGATTCAGATAATGAATTTTACTATGACAGGGTAAAATTCAAAAGGTAACAGAGCTGTAAGGTGAAAAAAAAGACAGAGTTAAATAGTTAGTGAAGGGAAAAGTTTATAGGTCAACGAGATGTAGCCAACATGAAAAATAATCAGAGGACAACAAATCAAATAAAACAGGGACACCTTTCAATCAGTTGAAAGATGTCACTGCCTTTCAGCTTCTAGACATTTTATCTCCTAGAATAAATCTTGATTAGTAAAACAAGATATTTTTTATTAGTTTAAATTATAAATACTTCCTAAATCAAAGTATTTAGTGTGGATGAATTGTTGAAAATTTCTATAGTTGTACTATTCTGAACCTAAGGGTGATTGTACCAATTTCAATTCAACAGACTGGATTAAAGCAATAAATCATCATATTACAGGATTCATGTGTTGGGCCACTACAGTGAAGTATTTTCACTTGTTTCCTTGTCATTTTCTTATGTTTTTCATCAACACTTGAATATTTTCTAAATCTAAATGATAAATCAGGAATTGTTATTTCAGAATATGTTAAAAGCACTCCATCTTGAACTATTTATCATTTACATGTTTTTTACTGATATCTAGACTAAGGAACCCTTAATTTCTCCCTAGTTTCGATTGACCCCTACCTTTTCACTCATTATCCGGATTTGAGAACCCTTAATTTCTCTCTTACCCCGATTGTAACCATTTTCACCATCAGCCTTGAAGATCTGAAGTAACTCAACTATCTTTCCTTGTAAAAATTTCCTTTTAAAACTTGATCTTGATCTGACTGCTTGACACATTGACTCCATTATTCCAATGGAATACAAAACTACATATATTCATCTGATTAAGTGATTTTACCACCAAATCGAATCAAAATCCAAAATCAATTTACCCTACATAACTATCCTAAAATCAATTAAAATCAACAAAGATAAATCATATAGAGAGAGCCCTCTTTGAACATTAGGAAGGTTAGATCCTAAAGCTTAAAAGTACGTTTTTGGTTACCGGTGAGTTGTTTCTTTAACCTTGAGAAATTACTAACCGATAACAGCCTCTTCCCACCAAAGTGTGGCTTTACCTTGCAACTGGTAAACTGCCAATCTTGCTTTGAGATTACTTCTGTATTCATATACCTGGAATTATTTGACCATATTCAGGAGCTAGGCTTCTGCATCCTCTTCCTTCTCCCCATCAAAGGTTGGAGGCTTAATTTTGCGGAATTCCCCTTGCAACTCCTTTTTCTTTCTTGACTTTGAACCAGATTCTTCCCCACTCTTAGACCTCTCTGATTTGGGTTATTTTTATTTTCATTTTTTTTTCCGGGTCTTCACTATGATGATTAGACCTGGAGGTTAATTCTCTTGTCAACCTCTCTTTCTCATTACTCGCTTGCAGCAACAATTCATTGCTAGTCCTTAGCGGAACCATTTCTTGCTGCAGATTCTTCATAATTTCCAGCATTTGAGCATTTGGATCTGGTAGGGCCCTCCACCTCCCAGTTCCACATATAGCTCTTCTCTGTCATTCATGACATCAGTTGTAAATTTTCTTCACTTTAATCTGATACACATAAATTTATTAGCATTCATAACTAATAATTTAAAAATGACTTTGACAATAGAAAATTTTTCCCTCTGTTGGGACCCATAAGCTGAAAGTTTTTAACATGGCCTCTAATACCACTTATAACAACTCCCACTAACCAATTTTTATTTTTATTTTTATAGATACTATTCCTGGAACATTATATCATTCTGGTTATTGTACTTGTATAGTTTTGACATAACTACACATTTAATACCTTCGTAGTGACAATGATTATAATGTCTGCCTTTGTTTTTCATATCTTAAGAATTATTTCATTTGTTCTCTTCTATAGAACCTATTCCGATATCTTAACTTTAAGAATTATAATTTAGCTATCATTATAATTCCTATATCCTTTATTACATTTAGTATGACTACATTTCCCCAACATGAATTTTATCATTTCACAAGTTGACTTTAATCTATATCCTACCACTATAGTAATCTATAACTTGTCCACATGAAAACCTATAATCTACCAAGGAGACCCTTCATCACTCTTTAAAAAAATATGATTCCACTTTTGGTGAGTATCAAGGTATAAATTTCTCTCATTACCATTCTTAGAATATCTGCTCTCTAAAAAATAGACAAACTGCTACATAGTTGAAAACTGGGCCGAAATTACTAGGAATAGCGGCGCACTCAAACAATTTTTTCTCCCCAATGGTGACACATATGAAAACTATGAGAGAGGATATTTTCTCTTTGCCCCATGTTGGCGAAAAACCTCTCTTTGATTTTCAAAATTCATCTCCATCTCTCCACCACAGTTGCCCCAAAATTGTGACCAAAACAGGAAAAACATAAATATGAAAAATAGGTCTGAAATATGGCTTCTATTATCCCAACTGAAGATACTTGTGAAAAACATGGGAGAGGTTTTTGTTCTTCAACCCATGATGAACAAAAACCTCTCTTTTTTTTTCAAAATTTACTCCCATTTGCCCAGAATATCCCTCGAAAACGGATTGGTAAAAGAGGCTAAAAATGTTTTTTTCATCTGGGGAAAACGATTTTGAAGGAGAGGAAGTGGTATTTCAGACCCCCCCTGAAGTGGTAAGTGGTAATTTGGGGGGCGGGGGTGGGGGTTCCTAATTCATGAGAGGATGACATGTAAGGGGGGGCCCATTTATGAAAACCACCCATTTCGGACCCACCCCCGAGGATAAAGTTGGGATGGTAGGGGGGATTAAAATTAAATGTAAGGCATCGAATTAAAGTGATGGTGGGTGGATGAGGTGGAACGTGGTGGGGGGTTAACTCCATGATGTGAGATGTAAAAATTTAGGATATATTTTATTTCTATTTTTATATTTTCATTTCTTATTTTTGTTTAATCCTAAGATTGTTTATGCATGTAATCACAAAAATTATGGATGGGTGAAAAAAGGGAGAACAAGGGCATGAAGAGTGTTGCAGGGAAATAAAATATCAAACAAAAATGGATGAAGGTGGAGAATGGAATCAACTAAGCCCAACATTTAAAGACAATTTCTACCCACACATCCTCTTTGTTAAATATTCTTCATGAATAATTTGATTCAGGATGCTTTTGAAAATGAACCCCACTTTGCAGGATAAAACCTTGTTTTTGTCCTGCAAGCCAAACCAATATATATATAATTTAGAAATCCTTATTTCCCTATAATTATATGGTCCTAACAGTGGCTCCCTCTGGGAATCCCAACGAGGTAGCAGAGAACCGAAGATCTTTGAATTTGGCGACCAATGCCTTGGTGATTAAGGTGACAACAATCTGCTCTGTCACAAGGCTCCTACAACTTGAAAATTTGAATGCTGAAATTTAAACTATGCCGAAATCCAAAACTAAAAACAATCTTAAGCTGTCGATTGAAAATCAGTTTGAAAATAAAACTAGAAATATGCTTAGGGTGCTGAGCTTATTTTCACATCTACCTACTCTAGTCTAAAAAATTATCCCATCAAATAATAATCAAATTTCCAATGTAACCAGTCAAGAAAATGAGTTCTTGATTGTTTCTTGCTCACTTCTTTGACAAGGCTAAGAAAACAAAATGACCACTCCCATCTTATCTGTTTTTGAACATAAGTGTTCAACTTTTTCCTTGAATGCCGCAGCAAACCGTCCATGGCATAATACACTCCTTCTCTTCATTACTAAGAGGTCAGCAAAGGGTTCTTGGACAAACACTTGGTACTGAGGATTCAAATGTCCAACTTCATTCATGACTTCTCTTAGTTCCAAATTTTTGGGCATAGGGTCCTTCTCAAAGAGAACATCTATAGATTCATCATGATTATCTGATATGACATCTTCATTTTATACTGCCATGCTGTCCTCAAGCAAGCCTAATATATCTTGAATGAGATTTCTAAATTCTGTTTGAAAGCCATAATTTTGATGAGCACAAGTACTTTCCAGCAATAAGCTTTCTTAAGGATGTACAACAACATCAGCTCCAATCTATTCTGCATTTGTTTCTTCAGGAAGAAAGACTTCAATACAAAAATCAGCAGTAGGAAAAATAGAACAAATCTCTCGATTAGACAAAGAGTGGGAGGCTGGTTACATGCTTAGAATCTGATTGATTTATTCTTTAGTTAAAGGAGGAGGCATCCTTTGTTTTCTTTGGAGCAAAAAAAAATTGTTTTCTTTCCCAAGAGAAAAATGACTATGATGCTGAATGTTTTCTTTAGTTTCATACAAAGGAGTAGGCAAATTATCATTTGTCTCTGAAGGTAGATCATGTGAACCTACTTTCATTTCCTGATTCATCTCATTTTCAACTATCTTCCATTGATATCATGACAATTAACTTGAGAATGGAACCCGTAAAGTTCTTCTAAGAGATCCTCATCATTCATATCTACTATGTCTTCATCAATATTTTCAATGTATTGTATGAAAACCTCAAACTAATCACAACAAATTTCCACTAATGACAAAGATGGGGAATGTTCTTTATAATGCTCATAAAACACTTTGTGGAAATTCTTTAAAGAAAACAAGCTGCCAGGGTTTAAACTTCCATACTATTCCCTCGCTCTTCTTTCTAATGTTTCCATGAACATTTTCATGTGGTATTCCTCATGCCATTCAACTTTCAACTTCCATGAATGTATATGAAATTTAATGAGATGTAACAAAGCATCATCAAAATTCTCATCTTGAAAAATAGAAAGATTTCTTTGCCAATCTACCTGGGGCATCTTGTTTGGGAAGCCTGGAATGTGATCTCTGTTCATGGGAGCATATCTCCTTGCCACCAATCCCATTTTGAGCTTGTGGAGTCGCCAGTGAATCTCTTTTTCTAGATCTTGTTGCCAATGGAGTCGCCACGTGAATGGAACAACCTTCTGGTGTTTGAATTCTATTCACCATCAAAATCCAAAACTGAACTTGATAAGTGTTACTGAGGAAGATAAACTGTCCCTAGTATGGTCGCCATTATGTTATCACTCCGTAATTCTGAGGCCGAAGGCAGAATTCGGAAGGCAACATCAAAACCTCTTCGAGCATATGATATAGCCCTCTTAGACCTAGAGAGGGGTCTCTCTGTAGCATTTACATTTGTTTATTGAGCATTTTAGGCTAGTTATTAGATGCAGGGTTTGTATTTTTGAATTTTTTTTGGTGGGGAAAGCTAGGGAAAATGGCCATTGAGTAATGGATTCAAAGAGATCGGGTGACCTATTTGTAAAAGTAACCAAACAGGAGTGAAACAAGGAAAGGTAGGTGTACTGCTTTGGACTTTTGTTGCTTTAAATGGATTATGGAAAGGAAGAGAATGTAAGACTTGGAAAAGACTGAGGATAAATTAATAATCTCTCAATATGTCCTTAGTGGAAAACATGCGGATTGTAAACACAGCCAAAATAGGGTTGTGTAATCATCAAATCCTATTGATCACACTTTTTGTTTCACAATCAGATTTGCAGAAGTACAAAGAAAAACGCACAATTAGTAAAAAATTAAAACATAAGGAACTTGACCATTTAACACGCCTCATGAATCCTGAACAAATGATCTTGTATTAATTTGCAAGATGTCACCACATTACATAATGGGACTCAGTCACTCATTCATATTCCCCCCCGCCTTGAGATACTTCGAACAATCAAGTATATAAGGTAATCCCACTAACTCATTACAATCAGCAGTCTCCCTAACAATTACTATCTCTCTAACTACATCACAAAGAATGGAGATTACCATTCAACATGCCTAAATAAAACTGCTAGAGTTACAAAGGACATATGGACGTCTAGTTCTGCTTTGATTCCCTGCAGTCAGGTTTGTCATATATTTACCGGTGTAAATCTAACATTTGTGCCATTTTGAATGTCCCTTTGAGTGGTAAACTTTGGAGTTGTCTCTTCGTATGTCCAGGTACCTTGAAACATTCAACTTCATTGAATCTCTCTTCTCTAAAAATAGACAAACTACTACAGAGCTGAAAACTAAGCCGAATTTACTAAGAATAGGGGCGCACTCAGACAATTTTTTCTCCCAAACGGTGACACACATGCAAAATATGAGAGAGTTTATTGTTCTTTTCCTTGTGCTAGCCAAAAACCACTCTTTAATTTTCAAAATTCATCTCCATCTCTCCACCACAGTCACCTTAAAATCATGACCAAAATAGGAAAAACGGAAATATGAAAAATAGGGCTGAAATATGGCTTCGATTCTCCCTACCGAAGGCAGCTGTGAAAAATCAGGGAGAGTTTTTTATTCTTAAAACCGTGCTGAACAAAAAAATCTCTCAATTTTTTAAAATTCACTCCCATTTTCCCAGAATATCCCTCACAAACAAACTGGTAAAACAAGCTAAAAACGATTTTTTCATTTGGGGAAAACGGTTTTGAAGGAGAGGAAGTGGTATTTCGGACCAGAAAGTGGTAGCTACTGGGGGTGGGTGGAGTCTGAATTCATGAGAGTGGAGAACACACGTAAGGAAAGGGAAAACATGAAAACCACCGATTTCCGGACTCCCGTCGACTTCGTGAGGATAAAGTTAGATGAAGAGTAATAAAGAAATGTAGGGCCATTGATTAAAGTGATGGTGGGTGGATGAGGTGGAAAGTGGTGGGGGGTTAAGTCCATGATGTGACATGTAAAACTTTAAGATATATTTTATTTCTATTTTTATATTTTCATTTCTTATTTTTATTTAATCCTAAGCTTCTTTATGCATGTAATGATGAAAATGATGGATGGGTGAAAAAAGGGAGAACAAGGGCATGAAGGGTGTGGCAGTGAGATAAAAGGTCAAACAAAAATGGATGGAGGGGGAGAATGGAATAAACCGAGCCCAGCATATGAAGATAATTTCGACCCATGCATCCTCTTTTTTAAATATGCTCCACGAATAATCTGATTCAGGATGCTTTTGAAAATGAACCCCACTTTGCGAGATAAAGCCTTATTTTGGTCCTACAAGCCAAACCAATATATATAATTTAGCAATCCTAATTTCCCTATAATTATAGGGTCCTAACAATGGGAATAGTGACTTTCAGTGACTTATATTGGTATTCTGTGTTGGCATCATTAGCTTTGAATCAATGGTTGAAGTATTAACAATTGTGATTCAGTATGAAGTAATCTCACGATAAATGGATGGAACCTGCATGACTTATTCTTGGTGTATGCATTTGCATCTAGTGACTTATATTATGATCATGAGAATGACTTGATGAAGTTTGGTTTGATGTTTTTTTTTAAATGACAACTTGTTTATAGATGAAGTCACAACTTGATGCGAGATCCTTATCTAAAGAATTTGTTACAGTCATAGTTTTTATGCTAAATTTGATCTGACATCTAATATTTGATAAGCCAACTTAGTTGATTTGATTGTACAATATTTATTTATGTAAGGTTGAGCGTGTTTGTTTGATAAAGTTTTATGTTTGCAGAAAGCATTTCATGAAGAAAGCTCCATGATCCAGATATGTCTGCATTGATAGTTACCTGGTGAAGCCAAGAATATGTGTCAATCAAAACCTCTACTTCAAAAGTGGTCCAAGGTACATATTTTATTTTGGTTTTATATACTCATGGTCTAGTCTTGATAGGTAATGAGCCTTCGATGATCAAAATAAGAGGGAGTTGGTTTCTAAAGCTCAAAATATTGAATCATGGCATGTTGAATCAATTTTTGAAGTTTGTAAAAGAAAACATATTTTGAAAAGATATTTAAGAGTTTTTGGGAAGTAAAAAATGCAAATCCTTGGACAGTCTGATAAAATTTCAAGAAGTTATGAAGATACATTATTGAACGTAACTTGGTAATCGACTGTTGATTGAAGCATTTATGTTTCAATTTTGAACATTCGTCCGTATATATATGATGTGCATAGAACCTGAATGAATTCATGATTGAACTAATTCATATACATTGAGTTTCCGCCAAGCAACCTTCAAGGTACTTGGATGGGACAATCCATTTTTTGGTATGTTCCTATGATATGCTACTACCTGGATGTACAGATGATGATTGAGATCGTTATTGACAAAATGAGCACATTTGAGTGATGCATTAGTATGATATTTTCCATTATATTTCTCGATGAAAGGTATGTAGCTTTAATCATGACCCAGGTTGG
The DNA here is from genome assembly GCA_034641835.2 of Pinus albicaulis. Classification (NCBI taxonomy): domain Eukaryota; kingdom Viridiplantae; phylum Streptophyta; class Pinopsida; order Pinales; family Pinaceae; genus Pinus; species Pinus albicaulis. The sequence goes on along the minus strand of CM076569.1, from coordinate 326,193,703 downwards.
GTACGATGTTGCTAGCATGGCTAGCTATGAGGCAGGATGAAGAATATTTGTGAATATTCATTCAAATAGTTTTTGGATATGACATGGATACATTGTGATGACAAAGAGTTGGAAACGATAGAAAAAGAATCCCCTATATAGCTAGGATTGAGATACCTTCATATTGAGATAGTGTTATTGTACGAGACAAGATTAGGATTGTTGTTGGAACCTCCTAGAGAGGGAGGATAAATATGGGGACAATTGTTATTGATACATGATGATTACCAGATATGATTACGATTATATGTTGTTGATCTACAAAGAGAATCACTAATCAAGGACAATGATCTAACTCTTCCCCCCTTTATTAATTTCCCAAGGTGTGGAATTGAGATGGAAGGATCCTGGGGTTTAGGGATATCTATAAAATAGTGCATCACCCCTTTCTATTACCCATAGGGTTGGAGATGTTGCTCCCTTATCTTGATCTTTGCATAGTATACCTGAGTTGGCATCATACCCACAAACTGTGCTTGTTGGGATTGTCCCTCCCCATCTGGCCAATAGGTTAAGGAGGCTTAGGGGTGTGTGATCCTTACCTTTTGTTAAGTCGGGTATCTCGCCCAAGATCAGATTATGATGCGAGTGTTCTACCACATGAATCTTGAGGGTCATTGTCGGGAATATTGGTAGGCAGTAGGATGGGTTGAGATGTGCTCCCATACATCACCTATTGCTTGATATGGGGTCGAAGATGTTTAACTCCCCCATGAGATTCTCGGTTGAGATATGATCCCTGATATGGTTCCAGGTTGAGATGTGCTCCATGATGTTATGCTCTCTGATGATGATGTGGTCTTAGAATTAGATCCCCACCAATGTTTCCCAGATAGTAGCATTGGGATCCCCACCTGCAGTGATTCCGGGTGGTAGTTATGGCTTCCTGATGAATATAGGGTTGTAGATTGAGCTCCCCTCCGATATAAAATTATTCTTCTTTTAGATTCAATAATGTTTAGCATATGATTAGAGACAATAAAGAGATGAGCGGGAATAAGCAAGAGATGAATCGAGATGAACGATGATGATACGTGATGATGAGATACTTGAGATTGGATATGATCTCATGATAGGTTACACATGACATAATGCAATTGGCATTCTCCCTAGTTGAGAGGGAGTGTTAAAATACACAATTTCGGCCAAATTCTACATTGGACAACTCATTTGATGGAGATAATTATTGCATTGAATTCCTCTTTTCAAGAGGACCAAAATAAACCTAAAGATCATCTAATTTGAACAAGGGAAAGTGTATTTTTGAATTATGACCCCACATGTGCTTATTTGATTAGGTCGACCCTAAAGAAAATTGGACACCCTTGGAAGGTTATATATACAAGTGACCTCTACCTCATTTGGACATCATCATGGAGAATTATTCTCTTCTCCTCTTTGGTTTTGGTTCACATGGGTCTCAGGCTCACTCGTGAATAATTGATTCGGCCGAAGGAGAAATTATAGGATTTGAAGTTCACACGCTTCTAGGGTTTCTAGGTCATAGTTACAAGCTTGCCAAAGGTATAATTTGACTGTAGTCACAGGCTTGCAGGCTCAAGGGAGACACTAAAGCTTCAGAGTCATAAGCACAACATTTCCTCCATGCGACTAGATTCTAGGGTTTGGTTTTTCAATTGTCCGAAGTTTTCGCTCGTTACCTTAGTGTTCGAAAGTTGACCGCAGACAATGACAATTCATTCTAGGCTTCAAAATTAGGGTTTTTAGTATAGGCATGATTGGGTTCATCTCATAGAGATGTTTAGTTGATTTTTTCTCGATAGTTGCATGGATGTAGATACTAATCATTGTAATCTATTTTGTTGAATCATTCAATGATAATCTAATAAGAAGAAGAATTTGAAAGGCTTTCCACATAGTGAGTTTTTCCCTGGTCTCTGACCAATCCTGGTGTCTCTATGTGTGAATGTTTTTCTTCTATTATTCCTTTATGTTTTGTTGTATTGATGATGATCATAATGTTCTTTCTACATAGTTGCATATGTTGTTAAATAATGATGTGAATGTGAATAATGCTATGATGTTATGGGATGAAATTAATGTGTTAATGAAGAAATGCAATTATCAAAGTAAAGAACAATACATCCCTAAGAAAAATTAGCATATATGGTTTGAATACCATGGTCTATGTTTGGTTTCTTATTCATCTTACACGTTTGCAACTTTAGGAGGAGGAGCTAGGGTTTAGACCTTGGAGTAACATCACCAAATGTAGGGCATAAGGGTATGTACTCTAAACATACTTTGTCAATTCAAGTTATATGCATGATTTCTTGAGTTTGTTTGTTGAATTCTATGTTTTTCTCTATTCAATTGTCAACCTTATCCTATTTTCCTTCTAACAGAAATAGAAGAAAAAAAAAGGTGATATAGTGGAAGTCAAACTTCAAAGTATAGTGTATTCGAAATGCAACAAAAATGTGGAATCTATAATGGAAGAAAAACAAATTCTGACACTGGAATATATAACACACGAAAAAGTTGATGCTGTGTAGACATTGAAGTGGAAACAACATATTAGAAACTAAACCCAATGTAACCATCGTTTCAATGTTTAACTTTAAAGCAAATGAAAAAGTCCTAGTAAACATTAAAATGAGTAGAAATATAAGTGCATAATCCATCACAACACCTAGATCAGTGATGAATTAGGAGCTATTGTCAATGCTAAATAAATCACTAATTCATATTCCAATTTGATGCCAAATTTAGCACTAAGTGATCATGTTCAACTAAAAAAAACCAAACATCAGTGCTAAATTAAGTGTTAATAATCAGTGTTTGTAGCTCCTTTTTGTTGAAATGAACTTAATAGTTGGTAGCATTGAAGATATGAGTGCATTGATCTTTCACTTAGGATCAATAGCTCATTTTGCAAATATATAGATCACTACCACTTATATTTTCGATGACATATGATTGTTAAAAAAGGAGGAGGGGGAAATACATAAAAGTAAAAAGAATACATGAATTTTTAATGAGTTATTAGTTTCAATTATTCCATTTTTTAACTATTAAATAAACTAAATAATGTTTTTGTGGTTTTCCCTGGATTATATCAAAATTCAATTTTTTCCTTTCAAATATTGGAGGATTTTTCCATTAGCTGAAGATTCAAATTTTTCTTATAAACTTTCTGGAATGTGTTTCATTATATTTACTTAAACATGTTTTTGTCTAAGTTTAAGATAAGGGATTTCAAGTTATCAAGATTTTTATTATCAAAGAATGGCACTTTCAAGTTAAATAGTCACATATTTTATTTATGTAATTTATTTAAATATATTTTGTGAATTTAAGTTTTGATGAGTGGTTTTAGGTTTTCAAATTTTTTATTTTCAAATTATGATACATTTTAGTTAAATAGTCAAATATTTGATTTATGTCAATTAAAAAACATAATAATCATTACAAATTCTTCATTCTTATTCATATTATATCCAATTTATTAATCTGAAAGGTTTATACTAGATCTTTGTGACTAATTGGATTGAGAAATGGATAAGTTCAAATTTATATTACAAGGGAGTGAATATTTATGGATAAAGCAAAAAGGAAATATGTGTATTAATAAGATATGTAATTGAACCGACAAAGTATATATATATATATATATATATATAATTTAACTAATATAATTATATTAAAAATATTAATGTGGTTGATATAGTGGAAAGCTTTATAAATATAACCAAAAAAAATTATTGTAATATTAAGAATGCTTTACCAATGCACATATTTATCTTATTAACCATGTATAAAAAAGTTATGGGTCAATTTTAAATTGAGAAAAAAAAAAGGAATTATACATCTTATTGTAAAATGGACTATTTTTCTAAATAAAATTTGCTTATATATAAATAATTGTTATAAACAATAATGATAAACTTATTATGGACGAATTTATTAGAACTAGAATAATCTCAAATCTCTAGGAAATTGGTGGACTAAAGCCACTTATCCAGAATCTAATTTTTTAAATTTATTAAAAATAATGGACCATGTACTAGAGAATTAATCTAGACCATCAATTAAAAAGAAAAAATCAACAAATCCTCTTTTAAATTAAAATAAAAAAAACATATTTATAATCTTTAATAACTCTTTTAGAACCATCAATTGCGATTTATCCTAAAAAACTAAAATGGAGGGTCTAATCTAAAAACTAAATATTCTAAATATAACTTTTTTCAAAAAAAAATCTCAAAACAATATAAATCAGACAAACCTAAAATATAAATATAAATATAAATATAAATATAAATATATATATATATATATATATATATATATATATATATATATATATATATATATATATATATATATATATATTATTTAAATTTTAAAATAAACATATCTGGGATACAAAGAGTAAACAAAATTTAATTACATTACAGAGTTTTATTAGCTAAACATTGTCTTGCTCCATTTCACTTGTGAAAATGTTCTTCGTATTTCTTTACTTTTAAGTTTGAAGATATTGGAAAATAAATGTTTTTAGTTTCATATTAATCTTAACGTCCGAATGGTTTCAAACAAAGCGTTTGAAGTTCACTAAAACATAAACATAGATCGACCTTCGCTAGCTAACCATTATCAATATTATGAAATAAATATTTCATAATAAATTGACATATATTAATATTAGTGATGAATAAAATTTTATCAACAATCATAAAAATATATTAAGATTAGTTGAAAAATCAAATCTTATAAACAATCTTAATGTGAGATTTAAAAAAAAACCTGATATAATTGATTTAAAGTACATTTAATTTTAAATTATTTATTATTTTTTAAAACAATAAAAAAAACTATTTAATTTAATGAATATATTTATCCTTATTTAAACTTTTAAATTAAGTTATATAATGTTTTTAATAAAAATGTTACTAATCATTCAAAAATAAATAAAATAAATTTTTTAATATATATTTTTGTTTTTTTTAATATAAATACTTTTAATATTATTTAAAAATACATATTTTAAATACATGATTTTACAATTTATATATTTTTTTTTTTTTTTTTTTTTAATATTAATACAAGAAAAATGTTAATATTATTTAGAAAACCCTGTGATAGTATGACTTAAAATTTTTGTTTGCTAAGAGCTTGTCCTAAATAAACATGTTCACAATCCAGGACCCACAGGTTTCTAACTAGAGTGGATGTCTGCCTTTTTATTAATGACTTGCAGGTTATTCCAAATTTATTCCAAATGATCTAATTTTCCTTAAATAACTTTGACGAATGCTCAAAAAATAATTATAATAAATTTTCCCAAATATAATTCTTTTTTATTTATTATTCAACTTGAAAGATCTCTATCTTACACAATCAACTATCATTTTAACTATATCATTATATCATTCCTTCACCACGTTTCAGTCAATCCCTGGTGCGAACTTATCTGCCCACTTTCGAAATATTGGCACTGCTATCGCTCCATTCTAGTCCTTTGGGTTCACTCGAATCCCCAGATAAATGCATCGGACCGCCCGACAAGTCGTCACTTACAATATCAATTTCCTCTGCAACAGAAATTGAAGCTTTATCCTCCTGCAGCTTCATTGCGTTTTTAAGCTCTTCCACTACTTCACTTACGCTCGGCCTACAAGACGGTTCAGCCTGAACACATCTCATCGCTAATTTGACAACGAGATTCACAGACTTCATGTCGTAATCTCCACGTAGTCTTTTGTCTATGATTTCTCTTATTTTGCCAGGATTTTCATCCATTTCCAGTACATACGGAGTCACCTGCAAATATGTAAATAATTATGATGAATCTCCAAGGAAACACGCAAATAATTATTATTCTGAATGTCTAAGGAAAGATGCAGTGCAAATTAATTAAAGATTGATATTTAGAATAGATTATGTACCCATCGAATAATGTTTACTTCCTCTGTAGGTAGTTTTACGTCTACCGGTTGTCTACCGCATATGATCTCCAGTAAAACCACCCCAAAACTATACACGTCACTTTTCTCCGTCAACATTTGAGTGACGAAATACCTGTGAAAGCCGCCCCCACAACTTATAAGTCAGTAACTTATAAGTCAGTAAGTAAAAAATAAAGTGAGATTGTTTTTTTTTTTTAAATTTAATTTTATTAATTATTATTATTTAATTTTAAGTTAAAAATCAAATTAAACATTAAATTGGTGTATAAGATTTTTTGTTTATGAAATAATAAACTCAGTATAGAATCTAAAAAAATAAAATATAAAACAAAAAACTTAACGCAAAATCTATAAACACATACCTAATCTACTAAACATATAAATTAAAAAAAACATTTAATCTTAACCTTTAAACCCATTCAAACTATATAATTGCAAAGTGAAAAAAATTAATACTCTGGATCCACGTATCCGAACGTTCCTTTCACTGCGGTGGTAACGTGAGTGGCCTGTTCATCAATTGTCATCTTTGACAAACCGAAATCTGCCAGTTTTCCATTCAAGTTGCTGTCTAATAGGATGTTCGCGGTCTTGATGTCCCTGTGAATTATCTTTGGTGTGCAACCCACGTGCAGGTATTCCAATCCTTCAAATACAATTCGCAGGTAGAACACATGAGATATATTATATTTACGGGCCAGGAAATGTACTTCTGTTTTACTGTAATTGGTACTTGAAACAACCATTGTTCAGATTAGAAATGAAAGAGCTACCTTGGGCTGCGTCTAAAGTTATTTTGAGCCTTCTTTTCCAAATTAGTCCTGAATGTTCTGCTCTAGGTCCTGGAAAATAAAATAATAGCCAATTGCGTGTTGGATATAACCATGTTTATTTTATAAACTCAAATGTTAACATACCTCCGAGCTGCAATATAATTAATTTACCATAAAGGTGGTCCCTCAGCGACCCTCCAGGCATGTGCTCGTAAATAAGCATAACTTCTCTGGATTCGTTGCAGTAGCCCAGGAAAGATACCAAATTCCTATGATTGATTCTAGAAAGAAGATCAACCTGTTCATTAAATGAAGAATTTGGCATGAATTTTAGGGTTTCAAAGTATATGTGATAATACATTCTCAGAAGGTATCCAAATTTAAGAGTAGTACATGGTTGAAAAAACATCTCAGAATTACCTCATTCAAGAACTCTTTCACTCCTTGTTGGGAGAAGGATGACAGAACTTTTACCGCTATATCATTTCCTTCTGCCAATTTACCAAAGAACACCGATCCGAATCCTCCTCGTCCGATTTCACTCGTAAAGGTTTTTGTGGCAGCCATCAGCTCATCCAGAGTGAAGGCACGGCAGTTTGTTGGATTTGGCACCGCAATCATTGAGTAGTCTGCAATGTATTCATGGAAGGTAATGTTAATAATAATTCTCAACTAGTTTCATTTATGGGGTACAGTCTCACTGTGAATCACATTCTAATATTGATATTATTTCATCAAAACCATTCATAATTTTGATAGTAATTCTCGACCTTTGCACAAGAAGGGTTTTGGTTCCTTTTCCACCCCTTTTCTTCTGAATTTTTTGCGATACACTAGAGTACCCACTATCAACGCTAAAGCGATGATTAGAATTCCGCTGAGTGATGTTCCGAGGGCAACCTTCAATTTTTTCTTAATATTCTTGTGTGAATTCCGTAGAATGCATTCCCCCTTATGCATACATAGGTAGGGGTTTCCAGAATAACTGCGTCATACCAAAGAAACAGATTTTACATGAGAGTCCTGTAATCTTAACAAGAATTTGAACTCAAGTCTGTGGCATTTTTTAGTAATAGAAAATATGAAAGAAAATTGTAAACCTCAAAACATTACAAGGGGATTTGTTTCTAAACATAAGGAGTACAAATTATGATATGATTACTTGAGCTTCAATGCACGATTGAGGAGGAGTTGCACCGGAATTACTCCACTAAAATTGTTATTCTCTATATTCCTGTGACAATAAAAATGCTTTTGACATTAAAAAAAAAATAGAAAATAAAAACATTTGTACAAAATTTACCAATTAATTCCTTTTAACTCTGAACAAAAACTGGGAAAATAATGTATAAAGAGAGGGAGACGCACAACTCTTTAAGGTTTTTAAGTTCAGACAGCCAGTCTGGAACATTACCGCTCAGGTTATTGTTTTGTAAATATCTGCATAATAACGAGAAATAAGTTTTCGTTTTGTGCAAATGCATAGACTAGCTAAGATTATAATTTGTCTAAATGAAAATTTAATATGGAAGGAACTTACAGTCTCTCCAACATGGTTAAAGTGGAGAAATTTGGCAATGGTCCCATCAAATGATTATTGTGAAGTGATCTGCTAATTTCAATACGAAAAACCCCAAAGAGAAGTTAATATTCAAAGAAAAACCCCAAAAAGAAGTTAATATTATTAGGGGCATTGGAACGCCCAAAAGAAGTTCCGTGATAAAATTTTAAAATCTATTGAGTTTTCTGAAACTAATAGATACCCAAACAGGTCATGGAAGCATTTTGTATTCCATTTGGAGGATGTCTTCGAAGAGCTACTTATGGGTTACAAAAGGCAGGGGACAAGAAAAGTTGAATTCCACTTACATATTAACTAATGCAGTCAATTGTCCGACATCTTTTGGCACCGATCCTGTAAGATTCCTTCTGGACAAATCACTGGAAACAAGAGAAATATGACAATCTCACCTATAACCTTGTCAATTTTATAATTAACCCCGAAGAAAATCAAAGAATTATGTTAAAACAACAAACAAATTATTTACTATTTACCAACATATAAGCGTAGTCAATTTTATAATTTAACCCCTAAGAAAATCAAAGAAATATGTTAAAACAACAAACAAATTATTTACTATCTACCAACATAAATATCAGATTTATCTAAAATGGAATAGATATGTAAGAACATGTTAATTTAAAACTGAGATCTGAAAAATAATTTAAAAGAAATTCAAGCAATTAAAATAAACACTGAGAGAAATTCAAGCAATTAAAATAAACCGATTTTTCACTATAGGGTTTTCCACTTAAATCTAGAGTTTTTTAAGTAAATGTAAATTTATTGTTCATTTTAGTTGTGTGAATTTTTTTTATCATTTTTCAGAACTAGGTTTTGAATTAACATGTTTTTACATATCTATTGCATTGTTTATGGATTTGATATTTATTTTATAAATTTTCCACATTATTTATAGATCTTATATTTATTAGAAAACACTGAGAGATGGTAGTGTCTAAAAACACTGATATTGTGTTTTTAGTAACTAATAAGACAATTTACCTTTGATGTTTCTAACTTTTAAATAAATTTTATTAGAGATGAATACCATAGATTCCCATAAACCTGAATTCCAAAACCAGAAATAATTTGAAGAATCAAATTTACTAAAACAACCCTAACAAATTAAACATACATTTCCGATATTCTGATGAAGGCAGAGCTCCTATCACAGCCAATTCCTTTCCATTGGATCAAATAGCAAGGATCGGAAATCCAATCTTTTATGCTGAAACTCCTTTTGATACCGTCGAGAGCTTCAACTGCAATCTAAGAGCAACTTGGTGAGACGATCAATAATTATAATCTCAATAATTTGAGAATGAGAAGTTTAGTGAGGGCACTTACTATCTTGTAAATAGGTAGGGGCTTGCGTATCAACGATGATGTAATACTCATAGGCGTTTATTATCGGACCAAGAGTCGAGTTAGGGGCCTTCACTAGATTAAATTGGATATCTACTGTATCGGATAGAAAGGGTAGCTCTAAGGCAGAATAATTTCGCACCATAGTAATGGTTTCAGACCGTTTTTTACCATTTATTGTGATGTAAAACGATCTCGATTCAGACACACTTAACCTTTCGATCTCTGCTAAATACAGCAAAAGTAATGATTTGGTTCCTTGCACGAATGATCGTTCATAGAATGCAAAGTAGTGTAGCGAGCTGTTTACAACCCATGCCTTTTTCATGACAGCAACTGGAGGAAAGTCCTTGGTATTCTTCGTTGAAATTGGCACTTGAGAACTTACAGCCTTTACACTATCTTTACTTTCAGAACTTAAAGATGTCCAGATGCGGTCGAATTTGTCCAGAGGATACCTGCTTAATTTACCATTCAAAGCTATTTAATTCAATGATTAACTGAAAAATATCACAACTGCGTAAAAGCACAATCTTTTGAAAATAAGAACTATGTAACACACCTCAAAGTTCAAACTCCTTGTACTCGATCTTTTTTTTCTTAACACTCCATTGTTACAGAGAAATTAGAGTTTTTAAGAGCTATAATTTTGCAATATTGCAATAAAGATCAATACCACTAGAGGCTGAGATTTCGTAGATATTTAAATGTTCAAAATTTTTACCTTGCAATCGAATTTCTACCAGCGGCAGCTCTCATTACAAGAACTAACATCACTCCTGCCTTAGCCTGTGCATACATGCCTTTTCTGAGAGTCCTTAACTCGATCGAACTGATAAAGGGATCATCACTCTCAGAGGTTCTGATCAAGCAAACACACATCACTGTGCCTGAACTAGCCACGATTATTTCATAATAATATCCATTTGGATTTATCAGTGTTACGTTTAGCACCGCCAACATATCCAGTGTTTCGACAGAGAAAGAAAAGCTTGGCAGTTTTTGGAATCCACTGTAATTTCCAACGACGAAGTAGAGTCTTAACAGGTAAGGCGTATTAGGGGCAATAGGCAGCTGATAGCAAGTCTTGTTGAGAGGCTTTGGAAATAATCGTAGGCTTTGCAGGTAATTATATGGTAAGGCTCCATTGTCTGCATATACTGTCCTACCGGCGTTTATGTAATTAGCATCGGTAACCCATGTTACATTGTTTTGGGAGGTGTAATTTGTTTTCCCTCCGCAATCGATGCTCAGAAATCCTGCAACACTAAGGGTAAAATTTGATCAGTAGAAATTGATTAAGATGGAAATCTAGAAATTGATATGGGTATTTTTTTTTGGAAAAAAATATAGAAAAAAATTTTCTATATGAAAACTCGATGATTTAGCAGTATGCAACAAAAAGTAGTTTTATCAATCAAATTAGATTGTTGAATTAACTCATGAAGTGCAGTTTCAAATTCAAACTTCATGATTGAAATTTAGATTGTTAACTCATGAGGTGCAATTTCAAATTCAAACTTCATGATTGAAATTGACTTGAAATTAAAGCTATCACCAATACTAATAATAATAATAAAGTGTTGAATCACCTGGTTGAGCACTAACCACCACGAAGAAACACAACATCATGCTGACTGGTGCTATCCAACCGCCCCATTTGCCATAACGAATTGTGTCCATTTTGGAAAATCTCTCCCGAGTAGCAGTAACTGGAAATTGGAAGCAAAAAATTGGGACAGATAGGCACTGAATAACTTATTCAGAGAGGATGTTGAGAGGGTCACTTACATATGCTTCACTGATCAGCCTTACTCAGCCCTGTTTGTTAAATTCGTGCAGGTGGACAAGAAAGTCAAATTTTTTCCACGAATTTCTTCCTCAGTGCTTTATTAGTGAGAGATGTACCAACAAATTACGACACATATGGTATCTTGCTGTACCTAGGCAATACTTTTTTTTTTTTGGTTGAGTTCGTGTAAATGGACGATAAAATTATTTGTTTTCCGGTGTGAGAGTTCTACGTCTCATATCTATGTTATATTATGTGAATAATAAAGTATCAATGGTATCTTTGTGATTGGAATTTGAAATCCAATTCATTTGAACAAATTAATGTTTATAATCATTCATTTATAATCCCTATTAACTCAATCTTTCGGAAAATAATATATATTCACTCAAATAACTTTTTACCTTAATCTGATGGATGTCTTGTCTCTTGTGAGCAATAAAGTAGACTACGATAAAAATGGCATCTTAGAAATTTTTGCTTATATCGTTACTTTTTCATATAATGACGAAAACACATTATCTTATCCTTATCCCTGCATTTTCTTTGATAATGAACACCTATTTCAATTGGTTCATTTTTTTCGTTGTTATATCTTTGCGAGACATACATCAATCATGGGCTTGAATTGTTGGGGTTTATTTCAATTGGTTCATTTTTTTCGTTGTTATATCTTTGCGAGACATACATCAATCATGGGCTTGAATTGCTGGGTATAGGTGGTAAATAATTAGCTTTCCTATAATTCGATGTAGCTTATGGGGTTTATTTTCGGTAGTATTTTAATTCTTATATTATTTTAAATTTCATTGCATTTAGTTGCACTGATGTATGTATTGGTATTTGGAGTCGTAGTGAGATGATATTGGTAGAGATTTAATGTATGTAAGTTTAATATATGTAGTCATTGAATGATTACAACATATTAATAATTAAATATTATGTTTGGATATTTCAAATAAAGTGGTAATGGGTTGTCAAGTTTTCCTTGTCAATAGCTCATGGAACATTGTAACTGTCATTAGAGGAACTTGATTGCTAATCTTTATTTTTTCACAATGAGGAGACCATATATAGAACGACCATAAATATTTTCACTTCGGTTATTTTTGTTTTGGTTCTAATTAATATTCACTTCGGTTATTTTTGTTTTGGTTCTAATTTAGTGGTGTTTTTTTTTTATAACTATTAAATTATTAAATTCGTTCTCTCCAGCGTTCTTAGTATTTATATTATATTAAGTTTGTTTTTTTTAATGTTTTAAAGAATTATGGAAAAGAGTAATTATTGTTTTGCATTTGAAAAATGTAAATTTATCATTTTTTAAATCTATTATATTTGTTATAAAGATGGGTAAATTATTAAAACTGTTTATAAAAATAATCTCTAAAAACAATATAAACAAATTTCAAATTGAATTCCTAACAACTCTAAAAGCATAACAAACTTATGTGAATTGGAAAGAGATTAAACCCTAATCTACAAGTTGAAATGCATGTAGAAATATTATAATTTTAGGGTTTTTGACTACATCAAAAATAATTTCTCCAAAATTGGTGCAAAGCTATTATTCAATGTACATTTATTTAGTTAAAACAACTATTATATACTTATAGAAAAATGAGACGAATATGGCTTGAAGGTATCTTCCCTCATTCAGAGGCATGCTCCTCAAGATGTATACTATTCTCAGACATCAAATCCTCCTTGTTTAGCTCAAAAAGTGTCCTTACATTCTCCAAAAGGTTATGGAGGTGCTCTTAAATAGTTGCTCTATAAACCCCATAACTTGAGATTGAAGCTATCCTCAATGCTTATTCTGATAGGGTGTATGTTTGCATTGTCTGGTGGAGTGAGTGAAAACATCCAACATAGCCTTTACTAAGAGAACATTAGAACTCTAGGAGAGTATCAATAGGGTGTGAAATGGCGACTTCCTCATCTAATAAATGAGGCTCACAAATTTTAAATTTTTTTATATTGACAACATCATGAATGCCAAGTTAAGCCAAGTCTACATGATAGCATTATTATTGATCTCTTGAATATTATGTAAGGGTCATAGAGAAAAGGTTTTAGTTTATGATGACGATGTACTTTTAACCTATGTTTATCCATTTGTAACCAAATTAGATCACCAACTGAGAATTTCTAAGGAACATGCTAATGATCATTAAAAGTAATATAGCGATATTGAGAACCTTATAGAGTCGCAACAACTTGATCATGAATTTTAGTTAGTTTTTGAACAAAGGATAAAACATCACGTTCTTCCTTCTGCTGCTAAAAAAATATTATGGCTAATGAGTAATGAGAAACACACAAGGGGAAAGACACCAATAGCCAGAGTAGACCTCCAAAGGAGAGAAACTTGTAGAATGATTAATGGTACCATTGGAATTGTTTCATTGAAGATGAAAGTAGGTGTTCCATTTTTTTTTACATCATAATACATCCTAATTGTATGACCAAGATTGCAATTAACCACCTTATTTTGGCCATATTCTTGGGGGGGGGGGGGGGGGGGAAGGCAATGGAGAAGATAAGTTTGTATTCCAATAAGTGCCACAAGATCTTTCAAAAGGTTTCTGAAAATCATGGTTAGAGACAATATTAAGAGGGAGAATAAAATGCGACCAAACATGAGTGGAAAATAATTCCATGATTTGAGATACAAACATGGTCTCAGTATAGGGAATGAAGAGGGTTATTATTGAAAATTGGCTAATCACAACAACAACAAAATCATGTTTGTGGAAAGCCCTAGGTAAGCCATTAAAAAAATCCACAAAGAGAGACACCATGGTAAAGTGAGGATGAGAAATGGATAATATAGACCATTTTTAAATTTAGCAGGTTTGTGAGTGCTATAAACAAGGGAATTTTATATGAAAATGTCAATTTAATGTAGCATGGTAAGCCATAGGAAGCGTTATTGAAGATTTTAAAAATATTTCAAAGAGCCACACTAACCTCCATAAGTAGAAATGTTGTTTCATAAATGAGATCTTGATGATCAAGAAAATACCTCACTGATTTAGTTTATAGAGCCAATCATTATGGAGGGGATAATATAAAAATGGATTTTGATTTACCTCAATGAGATGTTAGATGCCTTATCAAATGGAACTAGTGAATGTATTTGTAGCATAGAGTCATGCCACGATTCATATATTGGAAAATTCACCTCTTGATGTTAAATACTTATGCAGAATGATTAATCAAGCGATTCACAAGTTTATTAAATATACCCCTTTTGAATTTCATAACTAAATGAAATTTATGTTGGAGGTATAAATCCTATTTAAGATACCATTTTTCTTAGATTTTGGATTTTGGATTTGATAAAATCTAATGGATGATGATCAATATGTAAGATAATATCCTTACCCAGAATATAGTAACACCATCACCTTAAAGCCTAAATGAAAGCATAAAACCCCTTATCATGTGTGTTGTAGTAAAGCTTTCTTTCTAACAAGGATTTAGAATGGTAAGCCATGGGGTGTCCAAATGTTTTAAGCATAACACCAATGGAATAATTGGAAGCATTCATCTTCATCTTAAAATTTCATTGTAAATTAGGGAGACATATCACTAGAACTACAATGTTAGTTTTAATTTATCAAAACCTTCATAAGTTTCCTTAGTCCATACAAACATAAATCAATTACAGAGCTAGCGAAGAGTACGAAATATGAGAAAAGCGAACAATTAAGTTATGATATAATTGATACCCCCATGAAATTATTCACATTTTTTGTAGAATATGAAGTGGGCCAATTATCAAAATCCCATACTTTGGAAAGATCAACATGAATTCCCTCTTAGTAAATAAGAAAACCTAGGTACTAAATAGTGGTCTATATGAAGAATGATTTCTTACATTTAGTTCTCAATTTATGAGATTGTAAAATTGTCAACACAATACAAACATGTTCTTGATGGTACTCCTAATTGTGGTTGAAAATCAAGATATCGTAAATGTAAATCACTACAAAGTGACCTAAATTAGGATGGAGCAAATAATTAAAATACATTGTAAAGTTTTAAGAGCATCGATGAGACCAAAGAGCATCACCATCCACTCAAATACCCCAAACATAGTTTTACATGTAAATTTTCCAAGTGTCACAAGGGCCCATGTAGAATTAATGATACAAACTTGTAGCTAAATCTAGTTTAGTGAATTATCATGCACCCATGAGATGGCTAAGAATATCATCAATTTGATGGTAATTTTTTATAGTCCATTTGTTGAGAGCATGATAATTAGTAACAAGACATCATTCAACCAATACCTTTTTAGGAGTGATAAAAGTGATTTAACCACAAGGGAGAGGAGCTAGGCTATATATTCCCAAAGTATAGCAAATATTGAAGCTAATTATCAATATTAGTAGCTTCACAAGGGGCTAAATGGTAAGTTGAAGCATTTATAAGAGAACCTCCCAAGATAATATCAATAGTGTATTAGATGGAGAAAATGAGGGAAATGCATGAAAAGGGGTAAATATGTCAGCAAGCTCATTCAAAAATGGTTGCATATAAGGAGTGGGAGGATGAGAGTCATTGTCAAGGCTAACCAAGTGGATCACACAAAGAAATAAGCATGTTTGAATGTTGAAATTCCACACAACATATATTAATACATGGCATGGTAGGTAAATGGGCCATAGAGGATGTGAGATCATAAGCCTTCTAAAATTTATAAAAATTATATTTTATATTGAATACCATTATTAAATGGCATGAAAAATATGTTGGTAATGGATCCCCAATAAATATACAATCAAGGGGACACATGTCACATTCCATCTAAGTATGACTAAATGTTCCAATGAAAAATGTGATAGCACAATGGTTGGTGATATGAAAATTACAATGAATTTTTTTTGTTCCTAGCCTAATTAATAAGAAGCTAGATGGTCTATAATGGGGAATTAGTGATGGGAGAATAAATTATGGGAAACAAGATTCCTTTGGATGTCATTATGAATAGTTAGGGTTTCAATTGAAAATTTAATATAATAGTTATGAACAAAAGAGTAATATTGATTAATGTTTGAAGGAACCATTAGACATTAACAATAATGTGAGATACATAGTGGTGGCATTGGGTAACAAAATGAATTCATAAGGGAGGAAGGGAAGGAAGAATAAATGGGGTTGCATGTAGTAATTTTTTGGGAATTGATATAGATGTTTTTATAGGTATTTCGATGTTAGAGGACCCAAAAGTTTCATAGGAGTGAGATGAGGTTTTATTATAGTGACACACCTTACCAAATTTAAAAGAATATTGTGCATGAATAAGGGAATGGAAAAATCTTGAAGTGGAGGGTAAATTAGGGAGATTATATTCAAAATCAGGTGAAGAAAGGTGAGATAATTTATCCATTTTATGTTATCACGTGAGGTCTTGGAAGTGTTGGACAATGTGTTGTCATTGATGTCAATGCCAAGGTGCACAGGTGCAATGTTTTTAATTAATGTCAAAGATAGGGGGATTCATAAGTGGATACAAGTGAAAGTTAAGAGGAAATGACTCAAGCCACATGAGAAGAGCATACAACAAGGTTAAGTAGCAGAGGAGCACTGAAGGTGTGCTCAGAGGTAAGTAAGGAAAGCGTATTTGGGTGCACAAGGAAAATTATTGAATCAATGCACCTTGGATTATATTCAATGATATTATTAATTTTAGGGGGTCCCAACAAGCTTGAAGCTTAACCAAAGGGGGGGCCTGCAATGACATCACGAAATTAAACCACCAAGAGCACGTGGCTTACAATGAAAGAATCCCCCCCCTCTCTAACTTAAATAAAACCACCATCGTCTTGTTGTGCATATGTTGTCATTAATGTCAACTAAAATTCCATTGATGTCAAAGCCCAGTATCATGTGAAATTTTTGAACGTGTATTTTCATTAATATTATAGTCAAGAAGCATTATTAATAACATGTGAAAATTTCAGTTTGGGTAGCATATATTTGAAGTAATTTATTCCATATATTGTTAGTTTAAATGGGAATGAAAATTTAATGGCTGAATTGTCTGTTCTGAGACTTTTCTAATGGTATATGGCACTTTTTCTAATTCCATAAGAATCAAAAGAAAATTGAAGTTAAACAGAAGAATCCAAGGCATGATTCCAACTAATCAAAGTTTTATTTTATAGTTGAATATGGGCCATCCAGGGTTTCAATGAGGCATCTAAGCATCTAGGCTCTTTGTCTCACATCACACTAGCTTAAAATATGGATACTAGATACAAACGAATAAATTTGTTTCATCCGAGCATCCAGGTTTTTGGGATTGCAACAGGGAGACACTTAAGAAAATAGTCGTATTAGGATTTCCTTGCCTTATCCAGTAAGTGGACCGCAGCTAACTTGGAAATCTAGACAACATGGTAGGTGGCTCTAGGTTCCAAAGGATGTTGATTCAATAGCCATAGAAGATGACACATGTCACTCATTTTCTACACTTTTACGTGGTTAATTCGACAGGTTGTAAATGACACGTGGAAGGTATTTGGAGACATGGTGATAGTGGAAAATGAAATGAGGAAGTGGGATGACTTGGAATATAACATGGCAATGACATGGTAGAGATGACATGAACCACTTGAAAATTTCTAATTGGTTCTCATATTTCAATGTGGCGCTTATAAAGTCTCGGGATCACATGAGGGACTGGTTTGGGAGAAATTTTAATTTTATTTTAATTTTCCTAGGTAGGGAGAATACTAGGCCATTTAGGCATCTAGTTGTTTGGGAGTAAAGGCAACATGTGCATGAGCTTGAAAAATGGATCCAAATTTAACTACAAAGGAATAATGGTCAATGTTCCATGGTCATGGTTTTGTGTAAAAGGCATTGAAATTTATCTTGCCTCTGGTTCATCTAGGCCTCAAGTATGCATGTGAAATAAGGAAGAATCAAACTCTTGGATATCAAGAGATTGTACTTACTTTAAGATTGTGGCCTTGTCAAGTGGTCCCCACACTCAGTAGTATGGTATAATGTTGAAGCCCTTAGAGTTGGAGTTAAAACTAATCTCGGAAGTCAAATGATCTAGGTGTCCAATAAATTTTCACATGCAAGTGAATCCCGATCTAGATTTAAGGGAACACTTATTTAAACAAGGTTACACATGTGGTTTCGTGTAAGTAAAGCTAAGACCCTAAGGAGCTAAGGAGTAATTGGTTTAAGTCGTATCCAGGTCCTCTAGACCAGATTTCTAGCTAAGAAATAAAATGAATATTCCATGTTTTCCAAATCATCTTCTATGGCATGTACATCCTGTCACGATTCCATTGGGCCAATGTAATAAAAATAAGCCAAAGAAGTTTCGAGTGGATGATTTTTTTGGTTGATTAATACTATAGTGGTTTTTTTTACACAATCAAGGGGATACATGTCACATTCCATCTAAGTATCTCTAAATGTTCCAATGAAAAATGTGATATCACAATCCTTGGTGATATGTAAATGGCAATGAAATTTTTGTTGCTAGCGTAATTAATAAGGAGATAGATGGTCTAAATTGGGGATTTGTGATGGGAGAATAAATTATGGGCTAAAAATTTCATTTGGATGCCATTATGAATAGTTAAGGTGGTGATTTCAAATTTAATCTAATATCTATGAACAAAAGAGTAATCTCAATTAATATTGGAAGGAGTCATTGGACATTAACAATAATGTGGGATATGGAGTAGTGGGATTGGGTAACAAAATTACCTTTCTAAGGGAGAAAGGGAAGGAAGAATAAATGAGGATGCATTAGTAACTTTTTGTGTATTGATATAGAGGTTTTTATGGGTATTTTGATGTTAGAGGACCAAAAACATTTCGTAGGAGTGAGATGAGGTTTTATGATAGTGACACAAAACACCAAATTTTGAAGAAGATTGTGCATCAATAAGGGAAGGGAAAATACTTGAAGTGGAGGGTAAAGTGGGGAGATTAGATGCAAAATGAGGTGAAGAAAGGTCAGATCATTTATCCACTTTATGTTATCATGTGAGGTCATGGAAGTGTTGGACAAAGTGTTGTCATTGATGTCAATGTCAGGGTGACCATGTACAATGTGTTTTCATTACTGTCAAGTTAATAGAAAAGGACTCAAGCCACAGGATAAGACCATAAAACAAGGTAAACTAGCAGAGAAGTGATGAAGTTGTGATCAGAGGCAAGCAAGCAAAGTGTATTTGGGTGCAAAAGGAAAATCCTTGAATCAACGCACCTTGGATTATATTGATGGCTCTTATTCATTTTAGGGGGACCCAACATGATTGAAAATTAACCAAAGGGGGGGGGGGGGGGATGCAATGAAATCACATAAGTAAACCACAAAGAGCATGTGGAATACAATTAAAGGACCCCTCCATTCCCCCCCCCCACATCCAACCTAAATAAAACCATCACTGTCCTGTTGAAAATATGTTGTCATTAATTTCAACTACAATGTCATTGATGTCAAAGTCCAGTAGCATGGGAAATGGTTTAACGCGTGTTGTCATTAATATTATAGTGAAGAAGCATTATGAATAGCGTGTTGTGAAAATTGTAGTTTTGGTAGCGCATATTTGAAGAAATTTCTTCCATAGATCCTTAGCTGAAATGGGAATGAAACTATAATGGTTGAATAGTTTGTTTCGAGACCTTTCTAATGGTATAAGCGACTTCTTCTATTTCCATAGGAATCAAGAGAAAATTGAAGTTAAAGAGAATAAGCTAAGGCATGGTTCCAACTGGTCAAAATTTTATTTTATAGTTGAATATGGGCCACCCAAGGATGCAATGAGGCATCCGAGGATTCAGGCCCTTTTTCATGGATCACATTCTCTTGACAAATGGATACTCGATACATTCAGATAATTTGTTTGCATCTAGGCATCCAAGTTTCTAGGAGTGAAATAGGGAAACACTTAAGAAAACATCATGATCAGGATTTTGTTGCCTTATCCAAAAAGTGGACCCTAGCTGACTTGGAAATATAGGCAACATGGTAGGTGGCTCTAGGTTCCAGAGTATGTAATTTTGTAGCTGGAGGATATGACACATGACACTCATTTTCTGCACTTTTATGTGGTTAATTAGAGAGATGGAAAATGACATGTGGAAGGTATTTGGAAACATGGTGGTAGTAGAAAATGGCATGTGGTAATATTTTTACTTGGAAAATAACATGGAAATGACATGGAAAATATGACATGAACCACTTGGAAATTTTTGTTTGGTTCTAGGAGTTTCAATGTGGCGCTCTTGAGGTCCTAGGATTCGCTCTAGGGACAAGTTTGGTAGAAATTTTCTTTGTATTTTAATTTTCCCAAGTGGGGACCATACTAGACCATTTATGAATCTAGTGGTTTGGGGGTAAAGGCAACATGTGCATGAGCTTGAACATTGGATCTAAATTTAACTACAGAGGAAAAATGGTCAATGTTCCATGGTCATGGTTCTGTATAAAAGACATTGAAATTTATGTGTCGTTCGGTTCACCTAGGCCTCAAGCAGGTGTGTGACATAACAAAGACTCAAACTACTGGATATCAGGAGCTCATACTTCACTTTGGTATTGTCAATTGGTCCCCACACTCGGTAGTATGGCATAATATTGAAACCCTTAGAGATGGAGTTAAAAGTAATCTAGGAAGTCAAATGATCCAGGTGTCCAATGAATTATCCCATGCAAGTGGATCCTGATATGGATTTAAGGGAACATTTATTTAAACAAGGCTACATAATGTGGTTTCGTGTAACTAAATCTAAGCCTCTGAGGAGCTAAGGAGTAATTGGTTTAATCCTTATCCAGGTCCTCCAAACTAGATTTCTAGCTAAGACATAAAATGAATATTCCATGCTTTCTAGATCATCCTCTATGGCGTGTCGACCCTGTTAGGATTCCATTGTGCCAATGTAATATAAATAAGCCAAAGAAGTTTGGAAGTGGATGATTTTTCGGTTGATTAATACTATAGTTGCTTTTCTATATAAAATCAGATGTGGTGGTTCCATTGTGTGAAGTGCAAAATAAGTTTGAGAAATGAAGTCTATGGAATATGTGTGAATTTTTTTAATCTAGGTGTGGCTATTGCTACGAAGTCTGAAATGTTGTTTGGATGTTGATTTGTAAAGAAGAAGAACATCGAGCGAAAATCATAATAGAGGAGAAACATAAAATAAATGTAATAAAACAAATTTGAACTTATAAATAAGGGATATAATAATAATTTTAGGTTGGTACCTTCATTTATTTAGGGAATTGTGTCTCCTTCTAGTTGGTACTAGTAAAACATTTCAAGGGGTTGATGCCTCCTTCTGGTTGGTGTCGGTAAAAAAATTCATGGGATTGGTTCCTCCTTCTAGTTGGTGCTAGTGCATCAATGTAATAGTAGGTTGGTGCCTACAATATCATTCAGTAATAATTTTTTTTCTTATTTGTGTGTGTGTGTGTGTGTACACATAATCACACACACACACACACACACACACACATCTTGTGTATATTTTTATGTTTCTCATGTGATTGGAATTATATATGCATTGAAGTGGTTTGATTGGTTAATATTGGCCATTATACTAATTCATATACCCCCCGCACCCCCATCCCCCCCTTAGTATAATCATATTTACAACAATTAGGATCAGATCAGGTTCCTTTAGGAACAATTAACCACTAGAAGGTAGATCATAAAGGATTATGGCCATTCATAGGGAATATTATTCAAGAAACTCTCCATTATTTCATGGATAAAATTATTCATTTTAGAAAATAATAATGAGTAGCTATATTATGTCTCTAGTATTGATGTTTGGATGGTTGTTGAAAATGGTTATCAAGTTCCAACAACTCCTCCAACTAATGGAGTTGGAAAATTTTTCTATAAAAATAATGCAATGGAAAAAATGCCATATTATTTGGATTATAATTTTTTTGAAAGTGATATACTGCAAATCAATGAAGGAAATTTGGAACAAGATTCAAAGTAGTTATGAAGGAGATGGAAAAGTGAATAAGGCTAAGTTGAAAATTCTTAGAAGTTAGTTTGAAATTATGAAAATGGATGAAAATGAGAATGTTGTAGTGTTATTTATTTGTATAGATGGGATAGTCAACACTATCATAGGTCTTGGTGAGACAGTTAAGGAATCTAAAGCTCTGCACAAAATACCAATATGCCTTCCCTCAAGGTTCAATTCAAATGTTTTAGCTATTGAGGAATTATTATATATTCAAAGTATGAATGTGGATGCTCTTCATGAAATTATCACTACATATGAAATGAGATTAGAGAAGGAGAATTCAAGATCAAGAGAATCATGTTTTAAAGTAGCCAAAGAAACAAACAATCAAAATATCCATGAAGAATCTAGTCATGAACCAGATGAAGAGGACTTGCTCAATTTGTAAGAAAGATGAAAGGGGAAATGGAAAATTAAAAGGTAAGCTTCCATTCAAGTGTCTTGAGTGTGGTAGAATAGGTCACTATGCATCTAATTGTCCTTATGAAAAATAAAATGATAATGATGATAAAGAAAAATTCAAATATTTTTATCATAAAAGATGAGGATATATCAAAAGGATAATTGTGTACTTGAAAGAAGATAGTGATTATGAAAGTGATGAATCCATGTATGATGATGTGAAGAGAAATTGTATTCATATCCAATAATCAAAATACTAGAGAAGAGATTGAAGAAGAAGTGGATTTTGAGGGATGTTGGACTGCACATCGAAATGCAGTCTAACATCTCAAAAGTAATCTAATATTATAGATTCAGAGGTATACGTTTCCAACTGGTCACAAGGGGAAAAGAAAATAAAAGGAATTCATATTCTTTGCCCCCCCAGGAGGAGAAAAAGTAGAAACATATGCTTAGTCTATAGGGTTAGTCGACCAATAGGTGCATGATCAATTAGAAACACATCCATCACTATTGATAACAAAGTGACTTTCAACCAATCAACATATTTTTCTCCTCTCTCTTGTATTCTTCTATCATCTTCACTATATTTCTCAAATTGTGTAATTCTATAAATATTCCCCTTCATCAGGACAAAGAAGGAATTGAGGGTGGGGGAGATGTTGAAGGGGCTAGTCAACTCAGTCGTTGATTTGACACACTGAATCCTATATTGTAATTTTTTTGACTCCGTAGTCAAGTCAACTAACCAAGTCAGTCTTCTAAAGTGTTTTAATTAGTTAAATTGTCATAATTGTATATTCAATATATATAAATGCATCTACTCGACTCGATGTACTATTTCATATTGGTTGTTGAGGATATATAATACACGTGTTAATTTTTTTTCTCTCCACTACTTTATGTTTCTTTACTCTTCCTTGTGTTGCATATGATTATGTAGTCTTATTGTTCCTTCCTATTGGTAACCAATGGATACATTTTGCTAGATTGCAACACAACCCTTTGAAGTTTTCCATTTCTTCTTACTTGTGCCACTTTTATACTGTAACTATTCTCAAATGATAAATTCAACCACTTATAGAAGAAAATATATGGGGAACCAACAATTTTTTTATTATTGATTATGTGCATAAAAACATTAAATTTTCAAATATGATGCTCTAGTCAAATTCTATAGCAATCTAGAATTATCATCTTTTCTCCTTTTTCATTTTCTTCAGACTTACAATTTTCAGTGAACTAACTCTCTTTCAAACATATTATTTCTAGGAAAACTTCATTAAGGGAAAGTTGTCTATATTTATGATTAGGTAAAAAGTTCAGCAAATAAATTTTTCCAGTCATTTTATCTAGGGTCACTTTACTTTCTCTAAAAATATAAAAAATATCTAAAAAGTGTCTTGAAATAGCATTAGGGGATTTTTATTTTAAAATTGGGCATAAAAAAGACAGATATTATCAAAATAAACTTTAAAAGAAATAATATGAATTAACATGATGATTTCATCTCTAGGGGTAAATATTTTTTAAGGGAAAAGAAGAAAATTACTTTTTTGCCATATTTTTGACATATATTCTAATAGGTTTACTAATATATCAAGTGTAGGGACTTGTTGGATTTATAATTAAATTCAACATCCAACGAGCACCCACTCGACATACCTTTGAGTATATCCACATTGAGATTAATTGAAAATACATGAATTTTTTTTTTATTGAAAGAAACACACGTTCTCTCATGTTTTCAATTTATCTTGGTGTGGGTCTCCTCAAATATCAAGTATAAAAACTCGTTGGATGCGGAATTTAGTTTTGCATACAACTAGTGTGTACACTTTAAATTTGAGAAAATTTATAAGGAGATACGTCAAAAATAGAATTTAAAAAGAAATCAGTTTTTACTTCTTTTCCTTTAAAAATCACCCCCTTATTTTATTATTTTAGCTATTGCTTTACTATTTTCTTCAGTAAGCCCATTTTAAACCTCAAAATTTCCCTTATTGAGGATTTGTTCCTACTTTTGTGTCCCTCTTTCAAGCCCCTTAATATTTTTCCAAAATCCCAACTGGTACTTTGTGTCTACCTCTTGGATTTAGTGTAAAATTTTCATCAACAAAAGGGCCTTTGTCAAGCAACTTCTGTATAGAAGGAATTATAATTTCATGTGAATATTGGTGGGGTAAGTGAGTAATTTATTGGGTCTTCCCAAAAATTATTTGTGGGTTATTTTCTCGATGATTTATTTTTAGCTTTCCTACTATCTCCACTTAGTACAACATGACTAGGGATATTATCCTTTCTCATTGTAAGAGACATTATTAATCAAATCGTTTCCCACTCCACTTGGAGTTCCAAGGATTGTTGTAGTTACCTAGGAGGGATTTCCTCTTGAATTTTTTGTGGGAGCTTCATCTTAGTTGTTAGAGCTTAACTAATTTCATTTGCTTCAAATTTTGGCATGTCTCAAAAAATTCATTGATAAAGTCTTCCATTGATAGCATCCAAAGGAAAAACACATTAGTTTTGTTAACTTACATGGATTAACTAGTATGAACATATGTTGTAATTACAATGATCCGCTATTGCTCTTCTATTATGTTATCTCTACTATAGTTTCTTGAAAATGTCAGTACATCCAACACCATCATACAAAAGAATCTAACACTTCTTACAATATTTTTGTATATATCACCTGATTATATTGTCATTTACTTGTATTTTTTTCACTTTCTTATGTTCTAATATAAGAGTGCACACATATTAATTTCTATTTTATTATTCTTTATTGAATTTTTGTATGATAAAATATCAATATTATGACACAGATATGCATTATGGAATGATCTAAACACTAACTTTTCATATTAATTTTGTTTTTTTTCATGAGGGCTTTGATTATCATTATGATCCTATTCTCACTGCTACAATACCCTCCAAAATTTTGGCCTACAAAAAAATTATATACCAATCCAATGTGCCCGCACACATATATACCCGTTATGTCCACGGTGCACACATATGTACCTGCCTGCACACATATGTACCCGCCTGCACACATATATCCCCACTATGTCCACGATGCACACATATGTACCCACTACGTCCACGGGAAAATCTTGGTAGACCCTTCCGAGGGGATCTAATCATCGACCTTACACGCGAGGCCTAACCCCAAGGGCGTAAAGGAGATTTGATCATGTGACCTCCCAACTGGAAAAGTACTTACTCGACCAGTTAAGCTAACTCTTGGGGCTCAATAGTGTGTTGATTTTCATAACTATTAAATTTATTTATTTTGAAGTGTTTTTAGTATTTATATTATATTAAGTTTGTTTTTCTACATTTTTTCAAAAGATTATGGAATAGAGTAGTTATGGTTTTGCATTTGGAAAATGTAAATCTATCATCTTTGTTATATAGATTGGTAAACTATTAAGAGTGCATGCAAAAATAATTTCTAAAGACAACACAAAAACTATGAGAACATAGAAAATATTAAACTCTATTCTTCAAGATGAATGCCTAATGACTCTAAAAATATAACAAAATCAGGAATTATGTGAACCCAAAAGAAATTAAACCCTAATATTCAAGTTTAATTCCACTTAGAAACATTATAATTTTAGGGTTTTTGACAACAAAAAAATGTATTGCTCCAAAATTGGTACAAAAAGATTACTTAATGCACATTTATTTAGTTAAAACAACTATTATATAATTATAGAGGAATGAGAAGAAGGTGCCTTGAAGGTATCTTCCCTCATGTAGAGGCATGCTCCTCAATATGTGTATCATTCTCACACATTAAATCCTCCATTTTTAGCTCAAAAAATGTCACTAAATTCTCTAGAAGATGGGGGAGGTACCCTTAAATATTTTCTCTATAAGGCCCATAACTTGAGATGGAAGCTATCCTTGATGCCCATTCTAATAGGGAGTCTTTTTGCATTGTCTAGTGGAGTGAGTGCAAACATACAACACAGAATTGACTAAGATAACACTAGAACTCTACGAGAGTATCAATAGGATGTGAATTGTTGACTTCCTCACCCAATAAAGGAGGCTCAAAAATTTTGACATTTTTTGTATTGACCACATCATGAATGACAAGCTAAGCAAAAGTCTACATGATAGACATTATCATTGATCTCTTGAATATTATGTAAGGGCCATAGAGCACAGGTTTTAGTTTATGATGATGATGTACTTTCAACATATGTTTATCCATTTGTAACCAAATTAGATCTCCAACTGAGAATTTCCAAGGGACATGCTAATTAGCATGATGAGCCTTATAGTGATATTGACTATCCTATAGAGTGGCAACAACTTGATCATGAATTTTAGCTATTTGTTGAACGAATCATAAAACATCATGTTCTTCCCTCTACTACTAGAAAAAGATGACGAATAATGATTAATGAGAAACACATAAGGGGAAAGATACTAATAGCCATAGTATGCCTCCAAAGGAGAGAAACTAGTAGAATGATTAATGGTACCATTGGAATTGTTTCATCGAACATGCAAGTAGGTGTTCCATTGTTTGTTTACATCATAATACATCATAAGTGTATGGAAAATTTTGAAATTAACCACCTTATTTTGGCCATCTGCTTGGGGGTGGAAGGTAGTGGAGAAAATAAATTTGTAGTCCAATAAGTGCCACAAGATCTTCCAAAAGGTTCGAGAAAATTGGTATTGTGATTAGAGACAATATTAAGAGGGAGACTATAATGGGACCAAACATGAGTGGAAAAAAATTCCATGATTTGAGGTGTAAGCATGGTCTTAGTATACAGAATGAAGAGGATTTTTTTTTTTTTAAATTGACTAATCACAACAACAGAAAAATCGTGTTTGTGGAAAGTCATAGGTAGGCCATTAAAAAAATCCACAAAGGGAGACACCTAGGGTAAAGCGGGGATGAGAAATGGATAATAGAGATCAGTTTTAAATTTAGCAGGTTTATTAGTGCTACAAAGGGGGAAATGTTATATGAAAATATCAATTTAATGTTGCATGGTAGGCCATAGGAATTTTTGTAGGAGGTTTTAGGAATAGTTCAAAGTGCCACAATGACCTCCATAAGTAGAACATATGTTTCATAAATGAGATCTATATGATCAAGAAAATACCTCACTGACTTAGTTTATAGAGCCAAACATTATGGATGGAATAATCTAAAATTGGATTTTGATTTACCTCAATTAGATATTTGATGCCTTATCAAATGGAACCAATGAATAGATTTGTAGCATAGAGTCATGCCATGATTCATACATTACACAATGCACCTCTTTATGTTAAGTACTTATGCCCAAGGATGAATCAAGAGATCTGAAAGTTTATTAAATCCACCCATTTTTTATTTCATAACCAAATGAATGTATTTCATAACCAAATGAAACTATTAGAGGTATAAATCCTAATTAAGATAATTTTTTTTTTAGATTTTGGATTTAGAATTTGATAAAATATAATAGATGATAATGAATATGTAAGATAATGTCCTTACCCAAAATATAGTAACACTGTCACCTTAAATCCTAAATTAAAGCAAAAACCCCTTATCATGTGTATTGTAGTAAAGTTTGGTTTCAGACAAGGGTTTTGAATGGTAAGCCATGTGGCATCCTCCCTTTTTAAGTATAAAACCAATGGAATAATTGGAATCGTTCATCTTCATATTAAAACGTCATTGTAAATTAGGGAGACATAACACTAGAACGACACAATGTTAGCTTTGATTTCTCAAAACCCTCATAAGTTTCCTTAGTCCACACAAACATCAATCAATCAAAGAGTTGGTGAAGAGAGTACAAAATATGAGAAAAGTGAGAAATGAAGTGATGAGAGAAATTGATACCCCCATGAAAGTATTCACATTTGTTGTAGAATATGAAGTGGGCTAATTAGAAAAATCCCATACTTTGGAAATATTGGCATGAATTCCCTCTTATAAAATAAGAAAACCTAGGTAATAAATAAAGCTCTATATGAAGAATGATTTCTTACATTTAGTTCTCAATTTATGAGATTGTGAAAGAGTCAACACAATAAAAGCATATTATTTATGGTACTCCTAATTATGTTTGAAAATCAAGATATCATCAATGTAAATCACTACAAAGTGACCCAAATTAGGAGGGATAAAATAATTAAATTACATTGGAAAGTTTTAAGAGCATCGATGAGGCCAAAGATCATCACCATCCACTCAAATAACCCAAACATAGTTTTAAAAGTAGATTTCCAAGTGTCACAAAGCCCCCCATGTAGAATTTATGATACAAACTTGTAGTTAAATCTAGTTTAGTGAAGAAACATGAATCCATAAGATGGCTAAAAAGATCGGGAGTTTGAGACAAGGAGTGGTCCTTTTTTATATTTACTTTGTTGAGAGAATGGTAATTAGTAACAAGAGATCATTCAACTGATACCTTTTAGGGAGTGATAAAAGTGATTGAACCACAATAAGAGTAGCTAGGCTATATATGCCCAAAGTCTAACAAATCTTGAAGATAATTATCAACTTTGGTAGCTTTACAAGGGGATAAATGGTAAGTTGAATCATTTATAAGAGAAGCTACCAGGACAATATCAATAGTGTATTATGTGAAGAAAATGGGGGAAAGGCCATCAAGAGGGGTAAACATATCAAAAATCTCATTCAGAAAGGGTTGCATAGAAGGAGCGGGAGGATGAGAGTCATTTTCAAGGTTAACTAAGTGGACTACACATAAATTAGCATCTATGAAGGATGACATTGCTCACAACATATATTAAATATATATGGTAGGGAAGGTAAATGGGACATAGAGGATGTGAGATCATAAGCATTGTAAAATTTAGAAAATTTACAAGTGTTATATTGAGTACCATTATTAGATGGAATAACAAATATGTCAGTAAGGGATCCCCAATAATAAATATAGAAAATATAGAAAATCTAACAACGAGATTCAATGTGATATTATAATGTACTAAAACAAGATATTGAATCCTTATACAATTTATGGAAACAAAACACGGTTGCATAGTCACATAACAAGTAAGAGAAAGAGACAATCAATCACACACCACAAGATGTATCTAGGGAAAGCATAATGCCTAAAATCCCGCTATCTGTATATTATATAAAATAAAGCTCATGAAACAATACAATTATTTTCTCTCTCACAAAAACTCCGACACTTTGCAACCGTCTCACTATGATCTAGGAAAAATCAGTTAATTACTTAATCAATTCTCAGCCTCTGCTCAACATGCCTTGCTCATGCATTCTTGGAGGAATTTTTTCCCTATTAAATAGGAAATTCCCTTGAATTTATTGTGAAATACATCCTTGGCCTCCACATGACTCTATAAAAGACCTGTACAATTTTCTAATTATACAACTGATATTTCGCATCCCTTTAACCTCAATCTCAACTGGGCCTTCCTTAGAACTGACATGCAACATATATTTATAATGAATTATTAGTTAACTGATTGATCACAACTTGTGAATTAAATCATATTTAATTCACTAGACCTCTCAATAGCTCATGACTCAGTTATAACTAGTTAAACTTATTTTAACTCAATTTCTTGAGTTAACTAATTAAAACTCACAAATCACTGTAACTGAACCCCCTTAAATCATCAGAGAACTCTACATTCCTCCTCTCTGACCCTCAATTCGAATTTCCTGACCTAACTCAGTCATTCTAACTTAGTTAACTAATAAAATATGTCATGAGATGAAATTTCAATTTCTCTTCCAATTTAATTAAGGGAAAACTAAATCAGAAGCCCTGCTTTGGGTGTCATTTATTGGTGCCATTTCAGCACTCCCTCTCAACAAGAAAGGGATTATTTGCTAACCTAATCTTGTCTCTGTGGAATTCAAATTATCTTCTTGCCAGTTCCTTTGTCAAGATGTCTACATCCTACTCCTCCATGGGAATGTACTCTAATGACATAATCCTCCTCTGAACACAATCTCTGAGATGGTGATACTGGATATCAATATGCTTGGACCTGTCATGCAATAATGGATTAACCTAGATTTTGATGCAACTCTCGTTATCACAATGTATCACCGTCTGATCCATTTGACGACCAAACAAATGAACAAGTACCTTCATCATCCAGATGGCCTCACATGATGCCTGATTGGTCGCCATGTACTCTGCCTCTGTTGAACTGAGTGCAACTGATCTCTGTTTCTTGTTGTACCACAAAACTGTTACTGATCCTATGCTGAAGATGCCTCCTGATGTTCTCTAACTATCAAATGGACTCCCTGCCCAATCTACATCATTGAAGCCTTTAATATTTAATCCATTTTTCTGTCTATACCATAATCCATACTTTGTAGTTCCCCTAAGATGTCTAAACACATGCTTCCCTACCTTCCAAAAGAGCTTGGTAGGCTTAGCCACAACTTAGGTCAGCTGTTTAACTCCGTAGAATATGTTAGGTCATGTAATATATAATTTTATAACAACTCGTATCATAGTCGAAGCTCTATTTGGCTGATAAACTTGGAGGAAAGAAGGGTTCCTGGTTCGAGTGGGAGAAATGGCGAAAGATCGTAGGTTTAGTGTCGAGAAATTTAACAACTAAAACTACCTTTCGTGGAAGATGTAGATGGAAGATTATCTATATCAGAAAGATATGTACCTACCATTGAGCAGAAAAACAAAGAAGTTGTCAAGTATAGCAGATGCAAAATGGGAGATTCTTGATACAAAGGAACTTGGAACAATATGGATGTGCCTCATGGCGTTGGTGGCCTTCAATATTTTGAAGGAAATAAAAACAGAGGGCTTAATTAAGGCATTGGAAAAACTATATGAAAAACCTATGGTCTCAAATAAGGTATTTTTTATGAAATGTTTATTTAATATGAAGATGTCGAATGGTAGATCTGTTGCTCACGATTTAAATGAATTTAATATGGTTACCAGTAAGTTAAGTTCTGTAGGGGTAAACTATGATGATGAAGTTAGGGCCTTATTATTTCTGTGCTCATTGCTAGAAAGTTGGAATAGTTTATTTATGGCCATTATTAACTCTATCTCTAGATCTAGTACTTTAAAGTTTGATGATGTTGTTGGTGCTATCATTAGCGAGGAAATGCAACGGAAAATCTTCAGTGAGACACCGGGTAATGATTTGAGTGAAGAGAGTAGGGGAAGAAAAATGGAAAGAGGAAAGAGATCATCATATCGCAATAAATCAAGGAAAGGAATATGCAAGTCCATATCGGGGATAGTGTGCTAGAAATGCAGAAAGAAAGGACACCTGAAGAAAGACTGTAAATCTCGAAAGGGTAAAGAAGGAGACACACAACAAGATAAAAATCATGAAGCAAATGTGATAGGTGATGTATTACAAGATTATTTGATTATTTCTTTAGAAAATTTTACTGATTCTTGGGTGGTAGATTCAGGGGCCTCATTCCATGCCACACATGATAAGAAATATTTTCATGACTATGTTCAAGGAAATTTTGGACAAGTTCGTATGGGTGATGATAAACCCTGTAAAATCGTTGGAATGGGTAAATTTATTGCAAAACAGAAGAATGGAAACCAATGGTTATTAAAGGAGGTAAGGCATGTTCCATATCTGAAGAAAAATATTATTTCAATAGGGAAGTTAGGTGGTGAAGGTTGTGTGACAACTTTCATAGATAAAACCTAGAAGGTCACTAAAGGAGCCCTGGTAATAGCAAAAGGAGAAAAGGTTGGTACTTTGTATTTATGCAATGGTATTTCTAACTCTGTTAATGCTTTAACTTCCAAAGGAGTAGATGCAGCATTATGGCATCATAGGATTGGATACATGAGTGAGAAGGGGACAAATATTCTTCACACAAGAAATTTGTTGTCGGGTTTGAAGAATACTGAATTGGATTTCCGTGAGAATTTTATTAATGGAAAACAGAAGAGATTCATATTTATTAGAGTTGGGAAAGAAAAGAAGAGCGAAAAATTAGAGCTTGTGCATATAGACATATGGGGACCTGCTCAAGTATCATCTCTCAGTGGCTCTCATTATTAGGTTACTTTTATTGATGATGAAACTAGAAAAACATAGATTTATTGTATTTAGAATAAATCTAATGTATTCGATACTTTCAAGAAATGGAAATATTTGGTTGAGATTGAGAGAGGAAAGAAGTTGAAGTGTATGAGATCAGACAATGGAGGTGAATATTGCAGAACATATATTGATCGGGTATTGTTCAGATCATGGAATTCATAGAGAGAAGATAGTTCGAAGAACACCACAAGAAAATGGTGTGTCAAAAAGGATGAACAGAACAATCATGGATCGTGCAAGGTGCATGAGATTGCATGCAGGTTTTCCTTTACAATTTTGGGCAGATACTATAGATATTGTTGTTTATCTAATAAACAGAGGGCCTTCAAGTTCCTTGGATGGTGGTATTCCAGAGGAGGCATGGAAAGGTAAAAAGGTAAACTACTCCTTTCTAAAGCCTTTTGTTTGTAAGGCCTTTGTGCATATTAATAAAGAAAATAGAACAAATATTGAGGCAAAATCAATGAAATGTACCTTTATTGGATATGGTGTTAATGATTTTGGTTATCGCTTAAATGATTATGAAAATCACAAAATAATTAGGAGTGGAGATATAATATTCAATGAAAATGTCTTGTGTAATAATCAATTGTAGGAGAAGAAATAGGAAAAAGAAAACAAAGAATACATAGTTCTTGATGATATCACATAAAAAGTAAAGGTGCCTGAAAGTAATAATAATCAACAGCCACAATAACAAAAACAACCACAACAACAACAAGCACCTCAAACACCTGAAAGTAGTGTGAAAATATCTACCCGGATACATACACCCCCTGAACAATACTCTCCTTCATTAGATTATTTATTGTTGACTTATTTTGGTGAACCCGAATGTTATGAAGAAGCAATGCAGGTTGAAACTAGGAAGAAGTGGGAGGTAGCCATGAAAGAAGAGATGGAAGCCTTAATACATAACCAGACTTGGGACTTAGTCAGGTTTCCTACAGGTAAAACAACATTGCAGAATAAATGGGTTTACAGGTTGAAGGAAGAAGATGGAGGAAAACATAGGTACAAAGCTAGAATTGTGGTGAAGGGGTTTTCACAAAAAAAAGGTACTGACTTTGATGAAATAATTTCTCCTGTTGTTAATATGACTTCAATCAGAACTATTTTAAGTCTTGTAGTAGCAGAATATTTGCATCTTGAACAGTTATATGTAAAGACAACATTTCTCCATGGAGATTTGGAGAAAGAGATCTATATGTAGCAACCACAAGGATATGAGGTCAAAGGGAAGGATAAATTAGTGTGCAGGTTAAAGAAGAGCTTGTATGGCTTAAAATAGGCTCTAAGGCGGTGGTATCTAAAATTTGAAAGGTTTATGTCTAACAATGTTATATTAGATGTCACTTTGATCATTGATTTTATCTAAAAAAGTAAAATGATGGCAGAGCTATATTATATTGTTATTGTATGTATATGGCATGCTTGTTGCAGGGTCTAACATGAAGGAAATAAATTTGTTCAAAAGAAAATTGGAAAATTCATTTGCAATGAAGGATATGGGAGTTGCAAAAAAAATCCTTGGTATGAGAATAACTAGAGACAGGAAAAATCACAAATTAACATTATCTTAGAATGAGTACATACAAAATGTGTTGAAAATATTTAAAATGTAGAATTCAAAACCAATTAGTACACCTTTGGCTAGACCCAAGAATAAATGTATTATATCTCTAATGTTCCATATTCATTAGCAGTTGGAAGCTTCATGTATGCAATGGTCTGCACAAGGCCCAATATTGCACATGCAGTGGGAGTTGTAAGTAAGTACATGAAAAATCTCAGAAAAGAACATTGGATGTTAGTGAAATGGATTCTCAGATATTTGAGAGGTATTATAGATCAAGCATTATGCTTTGGTGGTTCAAACATTTCTCTACAGGGTTATGTTGATGCAGATATGGAAAATGATAGAGATAACAAGAGGAGCACTACAGGGTATGTATTTATTGTAGGTGGAAGAGATGTCAGTTGGGTTTCAAAAATGTAAAGTGTTGTTCCACTTTCAACAATAGAAGTAGAGTATGTTGCTGCTACAGAGGCTAGTAAAGAAATGATTTGGTTACAAAGGTTTATGAATGAATTAGGTAAGAAGCAGGAGATGGGAAGGTTATACAGTGATAGCCAGAGTGCCATTCATCTTGAAAAGAACTCAAAATTTCATTGGAGGATTAAACACATACAACTCAAGTACCATTTCATACGATCAGTGTTGGAAGATGGAAATTTGAAGTTGGAAAAGATACACACTAGCCAGAATCCTATAGATATGTTAACAAAAGTTGTAAACAGGGAGAAACTGAGATTATGCTCAATTTAAATTGGTCTTGAAGTATGATGATGAAGATGAGAAACAACCAGGTCCAAAGAGGAGTCATTGTCCAACAAATGAAGTAGTGGTGGAGTTGCTACAATCAGTCTCCAAGTGGGGGATTGTTGGGTGTGGAGCTTGATTTTCATCCTAATTCAGAGGTCTTTATTTCAGTTGGATGTATACCCCAGGAATACTGTACACCCCTCCACGCGGGGGTTAGGGGGGCTGATCCCCCTCAGTTGGGGGTTCTGAGGGCTAGCGAGGGTTCGGGGGCAGCGCCCCCGAAGCTAAAAACATATGTAAAATTTCCTTGTAAAATATTGTAATTTCGTAGTCAATCTGGGCCGTTCATTAGGTGGGTGATTTGATGGTAGAAGTTATGTTTAATGTAGGTTTTATTTCCCTAGAGGGCAACCCATTGTTTGGTATGAGGGTATTGTATTGTGGTTGTGTATTGTATGTGTATTATGAGCGAGAAACAGAAAGGGGGACTGTGAGAGAGAGTAGAGGATATTACAGCGGATCTACTGTAGGTTGTGTCTCATCATCTTCTTGGGTAATATAAAGGAAGGAAAGTTTGTTCGGGGTGAACGTAGCCCAAATTGGGTGAACCACATATATCTATGACTCGCTTGTTTTAAATTTTTCCTATGTTTGTGTTTCCATTTATTTTATGGGTTCCATTTCTCTGTAATATATAATTTTCTAACAAGCCCCACTTCTAGCATTTTTTTAATCTCCTTCTCCATCTTTTATTTTAGCTTGGGATTTAATCAGTATGGTCTATGATTCACCAGTCTGGAATCTGGTTTACATTATGTGCATTTCCCCTAAATCTCCTTTTATACCCTTCAATTCTACAAAAAAAGAAGGAAATAGATCTTCATATTCCGCTAGTAAATCAAAAAATTCTTTTGTTGTTTCTTCATCCCAGCAATCTCTAATGGAAGCTACTTTAGGCTTCTCATTACTTCAAATATTATTCTTTTTAATCTTGAGCGGTAGTAAGTGGATTCCCTCTGTAATAGGTCCATCTTTGATTTCTCGCTCCCCCTCCTTCTAATTAAATGACAACTGTCTCAGGTTCTCTAAGTCATCATGATTTATCTCCTAATCTATCTTTCTACAAGCTAGTACTTCTCGGTAATTTGATTCAGACATTTTTTTCAAATTGGTTCGATCCAACGCCTCTATGGGCCTTATTGTAAACATGATTCTCTTCATGGCTTGCAAAGTGTCTGTTAGTTGTTGAGTGTTCTCCTTAAAAGAAAATTATTTTTACAAACTTGTTCGACAGTAATTCCCAATTACTTGTCTATCTCTTTTTCTCTTTAGTGATGTACCATGCTTGTGGGATTGTGCCCAAGGAGTGCAAAAATTTATGAACCCATGAGTTCTTGGGATACCCTTCTAGTGCCCACCGATCCTCGCAGTATTTATGTGTTCTTGGGGTTCTAAACTTCCCATGTACCTCTTATCCGATTGGTCTCCTGTAGACACTTCGAACCTGGTCCTTAAAGCCAGCTTCACCACATCCTCCCATCTTTTGAGGTGGTTGCGATGGTTTCCCCAAAACCTCGCAGAAGTTTCTTGCAATGCCACATTCATTAAGGGAATTTTAGGTACCTTAGGTACAATATCATCTACTTTATTGATAAAAGTGTTAACGGATTCTATATTAGTAAGAGTGGGTTAACCTCTTACCTTTGTCCCGATACATTTAACTCTCAATTGACAGCTCACCTTCTGGTATTGATTTCATATCCTCCCTATTGCCAGTCGTCCCACGCAATATTAAAACCCACCTCAGATCTCTGGACACTTTGCCAGCTTACTGACCCTTTTGTTGTTGGATTAATGTAGTCCTCCATTTTTGCTGCTGACATCTGGTATAATTTATCCAAGAGTCCAGGATCTTCTTTGGTATCAACTGATTCTGTGAACATAGGACCTTGGTAAGGATCCAATGGCTGAATCACCCCCATATCTCCATATTCAAATATCATCAACTCCTTCTTCAAGTCAATGACACCATAATTCTCAAACACCCAGTCTATCCCTAATAGTGTTGGATATGGGTCTTTATCACCCATAATATTTATCACTTCAAAATCAGCATAGGTTTTTACCCCCGCAACATCGAACTCAACATCATCTAGTCTCCCAATTGGTATAATACAATATTGGTTTTCCATATGTAATTGTATGGGAGAGAATGTGAACTTGCGCTTTCCCAGTTCCTCCCAAGTCTTCCTCAAGAGTATATTGACGTCTGAATCTAAGTCCAATAATTTATCCCTAATTTGAACCCCCGCAACTTGCGCATTGATTCTAAATTCCTTTCTTGTCTGTCTTTTATTTCTTTTAACCCTTCATACATGCCTTTCTGGAATATTGGTAATGATTGGTTTGACTTGCTCCAATCCACCCTTAACAACTATCTCCAAATTTCGTTTTAACATATCCAGCATGTGATCATCATTTATATTATTCAGGAAAAAATTTAACCATTCTACTATAGGTTAAACAGGTGTTGTGGTATTTTCTGTTTCCTTTGTTGGTTGTACCTATTGGAGGTCTCTATGTGAGCTAAGTTTTGAGAAGGTCTCCACCGCTTCCTTGAAATACTACTTTTGTTGCTTAGAGTTGTTATAGATCAATTTGGGCACCGCTCCCAATGACCTAGTTAAACTGGACATCATCCCTAGAACCAATGAATAGGGTCTATCATCCCTTATCATTTCATTTGCTACATGCCCTAAGAAAAAGAAAAAGAACAAATCTTCCATGACTTCCATTGCAAGGCTTCCAAGATTTGAAGTACCTATTATATCACCTATGATCTCACCAACACAGCCTCTCAAGGGACTAAATACTTTGCATATGCAGTTACCTCCATTCAAGGGTGCTCTGAAAAGCACTTCCCGACATTCAAGAGTGCGTTGGTCAATTGGGAGTGAAATTCTCATTGTTCTGGAATCTACACATGGTTGGTGCCTTCTAGAAGAGTCCATATGTGTCAAACTTCAAATCCATGTGTCCATTCAACACCTCTGAGCTTGGGAACATCTCTTGCCTATTATTATAAATTCATTGATTGTGAAACTACCTTCAACTGATCTATAAATTGAGCACATATCATAGTGTTTGAGAGGGAAGAAATGTGGTAAAGAAATTTTGTTGGATTCTCAATTGAGTGCGTGATTAGAGTGATATGCTGCTGGTGAGATGTTCATTGTGATGAGGCTGGGATGATGTTGGAGTTGGTGACATCAAATCAATTGCTCATTGTAACCTCCCCCTTCTATCCATTAATAAGGATTGCTGCTCATTTTCCCACATATGTATCTGTATAAGATTCTATCTTTCATATTATGGATTCTTAGCTGATGTATATGTTTCATGTTTCATTGATTTAACTGATTAAGATAAATAGGCATATGTATATTGCAATATCTTTGATGTTTAGTGTTCATACTTGCAAGAACTAGTCTGGTGATCAAAGTTGGATTGGAAGCTACCGCAAGAGCGACAGAAGGAGAATAGGAAGCGCTTGGACTCCAAGTAAGTTTCTCCATCTTTTTGTGTGTCTATTTAATCTTAGAAAACATTTCTGCAAAGTATTTGATCTGTTGTTCTAAATGCATAGCACCACATTTAGGGAATGTGTTTTATCCATAATCTATAATTCTACATAACAAATTGCCGACTCCAATAGGGATTTTACCTTAATCCTTGGCTTTTTTTCCTCTTCTTATCCACCAAGTAGAATCTAATATAAATTATTAAGCTTTTGAAACAAATAATTGCATTAGAAGTGTGTTTAGTAGGTTGAATTTTGTTCTCTGCTCTGCCCAACGCACTGTTGGTCAAAACACAATGATTTGCATAACATTGTCTCCTACGTAGGGGTGCTTTGAAACACACTGTCTCCCCTTAGAGACTACATTTCCCCCTAAGCCAACCAAATTCCCTTTGAATTTTTCATTTCGATCACATTCATCCTTTTGTTTTCTGTGTTCTTAACTATCTGATGCCTCATAGAGACCAGTGAATATTCTTGAATCTTCCTCCTTTGAAAAGTAAGTTTGTTCAATGTATCTTAAAGTCTTTTTCTTTATCATTGATAAATCAAATTCAAAG
This sequence comes from Pinus albicaulis, assembly GCA_034641835.2. Lineage (NCBI taxonomy): Eukaryota > Viridiplantae > Streptophyta > Pinopsida > Pinales > Pinaceae > Pinus > Pinus albicaulis. Next base: position 326,154,234 of record CM076569.1, on the reverse strand, counting down.
TATTTTATTTCTACATTAGATCCATTTGTTTTCGTAAAGGAAATTATCGTCAAATTCTTCATTTCCTATAGGGAAAATTGTAGTTCCATTCTTCATTTTTTACTAAAAGAGAATTTTTTGTTAAATTCATCATTTCTCAAAGAAGAAAGCATTTTTTTTTGTTGATTTGATGCATATAGTTTCCTTTTTGCATTCACATTAACGGGACTGAAAAGAAAAACCTTCATTTGAATGTAGTGGATTGTGTGTTTTGCATATGAACAAATTAGGAAATTTGCATATTAGTTTGTGCTCTTGGTTGTTTGCTCTCAAAACTGATTGCTCTTTCCCTTTAGTAGCTAATATTTTCATTGAAAAGCCAAAAGTGAAAAGTTTGCTTATCATTTTAGTTTGAATTTTAGGAATTTCCATCACATCATCGTAGTCAACCTTGGAAGGAAAATTGATAAACAAGATCAACTTAAAATTTACATCAATTTACCTAAAAAAACATTGGAACCATAACGATAACATTTAGAAGGTCTAGGCTATAGACGTGTTCCAGCATCGTAAAACATAGCAGCCATCGTTAATTGTCTATGATACATTCTGAGTGTGATACCTCACTCCACGCATGTAATTATATCGTAGCTAGTCCACGTACCTTCGGGTATATCATGCGGTGTTATAGTACAAAAAGTATAAAGGGGTGCTCTCATTATGTGGTTTCGCATCAGACAACGCTAATAAAGAATTGGACCTCCACGTACCTTCGGGTATATTTGGGAGGACAACTTTAGGTTTATATCAATCCATAGTGAACCGAGTTGGCTACCTTGTAAATTGTGATACACTGAACACAACGTTCAGGAAGATTTATTTCCCATACTTCTTGGTTCGCCAGGAGGTATTCTGTAGTTCACAGTTTCTTGGTAAATATTTTTCCTAGCATTACCCTTTTATTTTGTTTATTTATTTTTTATCATAAAATAAATCATTCATCGTGGAGCAATAAAATCCCTTCCCCGTCATTCGCGTAAACTTGCATTGAAACCACCTTTACTACCAGAAGTCACTTCTGGACGGCGAAGGCGACATCACTCTACCAAAACCAATACCATCAGTACCTATGGTGAAGCATCATCTTCACATATACGAGAGTCAGCACAAGTTGTTTCTACAAATCCTGGTTCATCTATTATTATCGAGACGAAGTCCTCACAGCTACCTGTGGTCACGATCCATCCAATCAGTGAGACCATACCTCTCGAACCTGACATTGTTAAACTGGAAGTTGATTCGGATCCCATCATACTTTAGGGGGAAGCTGTTATTGGTAAAACTAGACATCATCCCCAAGAACAATGAAATAGGGTCTATCATCCCCTTATATTTCAGTTGCTATAGGCCCTAAGTAGAGAAACTCTTGATCCTGAAGTCTAACAACTAGAATTTCACTACAAGAAAAAAGGAAATTTGTGAGGGGCGAAAATGGTCACCATAAGCTCATTGGTGAGGGTCAAAAGAGCCTTCATCACCAAAAATTGAACGTCACGAAAGGTGGTGTCGTCGAAAGTATAGGTGTTGTAGTGACATTCAAGGTCCGTCACTAATAAGGATTTATAGTGACGGATAGTGACCGTCACCATTTCATATGAGCAATGGTGACAGACAATAGACTCCGTCACCAAAAAACTGAACATCACCAAAGGTGGCATTGCCGAAAGTATGTGTTGTGGTGACATTCAAGGTCCATCACGAATATTGATTATAATGACAGATAGTGACCGTAACCATTTCATATGAACAACAATGATTTTTTGTGATGAACCTTTCATGGCCATCACTATTGGTGCATATATATGGCGATGTTCATTGACCATCATCATAAACGCATTGGTGACATCAAGGTTCGTCACCCATAATTACTATAATGACAAACAGTGACCCTCACCATTTCATATGAACAAAAAATATTTATGGTGATGGACCTTTAATGGTCGTCACCATTGATGCATATATATGGTGGCGTTCATTGAACGTCACCATTTCATATTTTGGTTAGGGCCAAAAAATGTCACCGTCAAAAGAGCATCTGTCACCAAAAAATGATCGTCATCATTCCCTATGAATATTAGGGCACGATGGAATCGAACCACCAACCTCATGCTTGTAAAGAAAGTGCTCTTCCATTGAGCTAGCACCCTTTAAATAATTAGACTTTAAACTAGCAATTGCCCCTAAAGGTGAAAAGGTACAACAAAGGAATAGAAAAACTAGGAAGATCAAAAGTTGCTAGAAATAATATGTTCAATATACATAATAAAAATACAATAAGAATAATTTTTGATATAATCTAACAAAGCATGTACTACGTAGGAAAATAACTGGAAAGCACAACTAGAAATTTGAATCACAACATAACAATATAAAAGAACATGCAACAGGAAATGAACAACTCCACAGTTTGAGAAATATGAACAATCCATGGGCATGTTCTTATATATTGATATAGATAATGAAATAGAAATCTAGATTTATGAAATTAAAGTATCACACAAGAATGTCTTGAAAAAATATCAATATGTAAAATAATATTTTTTGCATTTGGATTTACCTTGCAAACCTCAGGAAAAGGTTTCCACAGAGCCAATAAACATAACAACATGGACCTCAGGAGAAATCATGCAAGGGATAAAATATGAAGGTAAAGCACTAGAGAAGTATTCAAAGAAAATGATGAAAAGCGTATCTAGAAAGAACTGAGAACCCTCTGAAGTAAGCCACACATTTATCATCGTGACTAGTACACATGCAAAAAAAGATCAGAATAAATTATGAACAATTCCACCAAAAAAGAGTGAATTTTTCCACTAAAAGACAATTTCAAATTAATCACTAGCATGATGCTAACTTCTCTGAAAAAATAGGGAAGTTTCAAGACAATGTATAATAGCTTGCATGGCAATCGTGTTGATAAATCCTTCCGAGGAATAAGACCAAAATAGTCAACAAGAGTGCCATCATACTTAATACTATCAAAGAGTAGTCAATAGAAAAATTGAATTGATGGACCTTCATAACTTGCATTGGTTCCTTATCCTTCATCCAACCCTAAAATTTTAGACCAAGGTGTTGGCACCCTGTAATCAGAAAGATTGGAAAAAGTCTGACTGCAGGGAGAACATCATTTCAACCACTTTGGGATTCTAGGATCTAGCCCTCCTGAATCCAGAGAGGGGTCTCTCCAATAAGTGCAAAGATGGATTTATCTGTTAAGCTTTTGGGTAATGATGTTAGGCTAGTTATGAAGACCAAGGGTTTTGTTTTGTTTTTGGATGGTTGAGCATGATTATTGTTTGAGGGGAAAGTTCTAAATGCAAAGAGTTTCAAAGGTGTGAAGTTGCAAGCAATCAGAACAAGCTTTGGCCAAAAAGATAGATAATTGCAGGTTTTAGTCCATTGGGCTATGGAGTCATAATAGGGTTTAATTGAAACAACAAGGGGCAAGAGTGGTCCATGGGGAAAGTCATCTATGTATAAGGATCTCTTTAAAGTTTGATTTATGGAATGAAGTGATACAACAAGAAGGTGAATTAAACAAATGAAGAACAAAGAGCAGCCCAAGATCTGGTAAGTACTTTGAAACTAGCCAGCTTTTGACATACACTTAAGAAGGACATAAAAGCAATCTAGGATCTGGTAAGTAATTCGAAACTAGCCAGCCTTTGATATACTTTCAATAGAAAAAATTTAAAACACAAAGGGAAACATAAAGACAACTGTTGGAGAAGAAATTAGCGGGCCACGCTCACCACAAAACATCTCCTAGCTCTGATTTACTTGGTAACTTTCAAGACAAACACAAATATAACAAAGAATGGTCTAAGATCTGGTAAGTACTTCGAAACTAGATAGCTTTCAACACACTCTTAGGGAAACTTTCAGACAGTCTTTGGGGATAAAAATAGGACCAGGGCTCACCATATCTTCCTTAGTTCATCTCTACTTAACATAAACTGAAGATAACATTCAAGAATAATATTTAGCCACACAGTAGGACGAGGGAACGCCAACATTCCTAACTTTTTGAACTGAATTAAATCATTCCTAAATAACACAATTTGGAAGAAAACAATTAGATAAAGCTTATCAGTCAGAGAAGGGTACTGATATACAGTAAATCCTAACTCTATGCTTGCTGTTCTTTATCAGAGAAGATGAACAAAGCGAAAACATAAATAAAATAGCAATTTACAATAAGAAATAACATCACCGTTGACATAGACTAGGATCCCATAAATCAGCTTGTATTGATGCTTCAAACAAGTTACAGCTTTAAGTCCAATGTTTCAGTTTAGCAATCATCTACACTTCCGAGACTAACTTATCAAACCACAAGCAGAGCTTCAAGAGCCTGTGAACACTATTTACAAGTAGAAGTTTCAAGCTCAAGTATATTTCAAAGTTCAACAACCAACATTTTCTCATCTTCTACAAGAGTATTTATAGAAGGAATGAGGAGGTGGGATCTGATAAAAGATCTCCTGGGTCAATTAATACAGATTAATGCTTCTCAGCCTTTGAGGGGCTTAATGGAGAAGAGTACAGATATTTTACTGTATTAATTGATTTACATTTAAGATTTAAGCTTGGTGGGAGATTTTGTTGACTTTTAAGGCTCTGTGTCATGTTGTAGTAACTCTGCTGATATTTTTTCATTAAGTCCTTTGGTAGAATTAATTCTTCGGCTGCGTTGAGGCAAATATCTTTTCTATAATCAATAACTTCGACCTCTATTTGAATGCTTTGAGGCAACAGGTGGCTTTGTGGTACCTAAGAGGAATCAATTGGCCTCTGTTGTGGCGGTGGATGCTTTCTGTCTGATGATCTTTTAATTTCCCTTTAATCACTGTTTTAATTTGGAGGATTAGGCTTTTGATAATCAATCTTAGCCGTAATTCCCCAAAACTGTCTTCAATCCTCTGTTCTACTGTGGCAGGTCTTCAACACTGATACTCTTTTGATTTTTATTTCATTCACTGTGTCTTGTTGATGTGCAGTGTCGCACAGGGCTCGTAGGGCATCAATGCCCATGAAGCATTGATGAAATGTGGAGTAGAACCTTTGTAGTTCTTTCCCTTTGATAAATAGAAGTCTAGAGGATCGTCACCCTCGACTTTATTTTCCTTTATTATTATGGGAAAAAAATTTGAAACCTGCAACATACACAAAATACTTTAAGAAATCATGCGTTATTGGGTTTGACTGCTTCAGAGGCTGTGGGGAGGAGAGTGGCTGTTGGATGGCAACATCCCACGATGGAGATCCGTTTGTGGGAGGTTGAAAAGGAAAGTGAAGGAAGAATTAAGTCAGAGCCGTTGATTGCGCAGAGATCAATGGTCAGGATTGGTTGTGAAACAATAATGCGAAGGAGTCACATTATTTGGAAAATTAAAGAAAATGCGAAGAAATGGGGTAAAAATCCTTTGGCGGAAGAATTTGCAAAGGAAATGTAATTGGGGCTTCAGGATGATTGTGGGCTGTCGGATGAGATCGACGGTGGAGATTAGATATGGGGGGGTATGAAAAAAAATAATAGAAAGGTGGAAGACGCATTCTGGATCGTCCGATCTGGACATGTGAACAGTTTAGATGCAATCAGAGGTTTCCAATCGGTGGGGCGAAAAACTTGTATGGCGCCAATGTGATTGAGCGCTGGCCGTCGATTTGTAGATCAGATCGACGGTGGAGAGTGAATCAGAGGGGTTTTTAAAGGTGGAGGACAGGCTATTGATCGGAGGGAATTAGAGCCGTCGGATCAAAGGAAGGTGGGGAGGAGATCATCGGCTGACGACTGATCGGGGAATTGCCAATTGGAGGGGAGAAACAAATGCATCCAACAAAAATTGCAATGCGATATAGCGCAGGCCATTTGATCCGCTCAAGATCAACGGTCGAGATTATCGTAAGTATAGAACTGGCGGAAAACCCTTTATAACATATGGAAACCAAAAATTTAATAAAAACAAAGGTTTTTATGGTTTGGGGCGGGTTTATGTATATGAAATGGATAGGCGCCCGACTGCGAGGCCATGGATTATATGGGAAATGATGGGCCCGAGGCTTATATACATAAGGGCCAATCGCATTGGAAAGTCGGGCCTGGTCTTTTCAATCTAACCATTTTTACATTAAAAACATGTCTCCGGCGGGCTTTAGACCAAAATTAGAAAAAGGTGGGGTTTATAACTTTACAAAGGAAAAAGGCAATCGGGAATGAATTATTTCAATGTTTTAGCGCCCGATTGCGGGCACAAGGGTTATGTAAAACAATAATAGGATCGGGGGCTGTGTATAAGGGCTTAATCGCATCAGAACTTTTTAACATGGCAAATAGACTTATGCGCTCTGATTTTTCCGATGCGATAAGCGCCAAAAAGGCTTAGTGCCTGGTTTTTAGGGCTGGGGCACATGGAGGGGAAGTGGTTAGGACTTAGCCCAAAGGGGCTTAAACCCTTAGTGAAAAAACTTATTTTTTATGAAATTTTCAAAGTTTTCTGATGGATTTGGGGGTTTCGGCAGAGTTAAAAAGGGAGTTTTAAACTCTGCAATGGGGAATTTATAAAGGGGAAATGGGAAAAATGGAAAATGGAGGAATTTCATGGGAAACAAAGGGGTAAAATGAAGGTTAGTTTTGAAGTGGAGGGAAGGGGAAAAATGGTGTTTTGCAACAGTCTTTCCTCTATGAAATCAACAGAAATTCTGAGTTTGAAATTTGAAACACCAGTGAATATTTAGACAAAGGGCCAGATGTCTTCATGAGTCTTCAAGAGATAACACTTTTTTGCAATAAATTTTTTTCCTTGAAGGCTCCAAAAAATGTTTTAGCCACCATTTGATATGACAAATTTTATTGGTGGCTAACAATGGCTCCACTTGGGGATGGTGCTATCTTGAAGGCATCAAGAACTTCAGACTTGCATTCTCTGGGAGGCTGATTAGTGCCTCATCCATTGGGATGCTTTTCTTTGCTGGGATACTCTTCTTTCGCTCTGGAAAATGCTAGCAGCCATGAAAAATAGTGGATCTTCATCAATACAAACTTTCTACCTACCCAATTCTACTGATCTAACATTTTTTCTTCTTTAGAGTGCACTTGGATTGGAAAACTCTTTTCACAACATTTTATTCTTTTGAAAGCATAAAACTAATCTAATTCTACTCCTTATTTCTCCATGAACTCAAATTAAACAGTTGAGATCATATGCTTCTCTACCTAATCTACCAATCTGTTAGGATTAAACAATCTAACAGATTTTATTTTCTATTTTCTACAACATAAATTCAAAAATCATACAAGTCAGGATTGAACAGTCTAACTTGATGCAGATCCATGGCATAAAAAACAAACTGCACATAGATATTATTTTGCAGAAAATTAGAACAAAATGGAAGGCTTAAGATCTGAAGGTTCAAAACACTTCCTTCATCTTTTTACAGCTCTGTTTTGACTCTTGTTTGAGCTGTTTTTCCTTTTTTGATTGGTTCGGATTTTGAGCTGATTAGAACTAGTTTTCACCTTTGATCTCGACTCAAGAAATAAACAGATTTGAGTCATCTCTCTTGGAAACTTAGGTTCAGATTTTAAGCATGTTTGAACCTTTAATTTCTATCCTAATCTACCTACTGATAAGCCAAGATTAAACAATTTGGAAAATCGAATTCACTATCCTATCAACAGTAAATTTAAAACTAATTAGTCAAGATTAGGTAGTATGACTAATTAGGAGTGTGTTCTTCAGGAGTGGCATTTAAGCTTGCAAACTTTGAGAATTTGTTTATCTTTTTTTTGGTATGGGGCTGTTGTAGGTTTTAACCCTGAACATAAATTATCTACACATGAATATTATAACAGAAAATAAACAATAGAGAGAGCATAAAACATAAAACAGATAAACACAAAGATTTTCCCCTAGATCCCAAATTGGGACGACCAGCTTGATTTTTCATTATATTCCTTTTAGTGCTACAACGCACATATATATACATGCCGAAGAATACATAAAACCCAATCCATTAACCTTGGATTAGAACATAACCGTAGTTTCCTTGATCGGATCTACAAAATACCAAGGGTCGAAAACCATCGTACCCCAAAACCATGTGCAAACTCATGCACAAAACATGGGTGGGTCTGCATATGAGTGGGACCGCATACCAAAAAAAATTTCGCCAGGGCGCTGCCGCCCCCCCTGTGACCCCCTTGCTGCACCCGGCGCAATGTATAGCGCGTGGGGCTAGTCGTGGAAAGAATATAACACATACCCAACATTCTCCCACTTGTTTTTTTCTTTCCACAGGGGGCCACAGGAGAGCTTAGTCACTGAGCCAATTCTTCAACACCCATTGTTTCTCTACACCAAGAGAACTTCTGAGTGCTCAGAGAGTTTGTTAATGCATCTGCAACATTCTTCAAAGTGTCCACCTTTATCAGCAACACCCTTTTAGCCTCAACCATATCTCTAACAAAGTGATATTGAACATCAATGTGCTTTGTCTTTGAATGATAAGCAGGGTTCTTAGCCAAGAAAATTGCACTTTGGCTATCACAGCCTATCCTTATAGCTTGCTGTACCAACCCCATACTTGAACACAATCTTTGCAACCAAACTTCTTCCTTGCTTGCATGAGTGGCTGCTATGTATTCTGCCTCTGTAGTTGAAAGAGCCACTACAAACTGTCTTTTACTCATCCAACTGACTGCGCCTCCAAATAGGCTAAACACATACCCACTTGTAGATCTTATTTGGTCCAGATCTCCAGCCCAGTCTGCATCAACAAAACCACGAATGTCCAAAATTCTTTCCAATCCTGGTCTTCCGTGGTAGCACAAGCCATAATCACTAGTGCCACGTAAATATCTGAAAACCCGCTTCACTGTTGTCCAATGCTCCTTCCCTGGGTTTGACATAAACCTGCTCAATACTCCCATTGCATGTGCAATGTCTGGTCTAGTACAGACCATTGCATACATCAGGCTACCCACTACACTTGCATATGGAACACGGGACATATCCTCCTCTTCTTCTTGTGTCTTGGGACACTGTTCAGCAGATAACTTTACACCTACAGGAATAGGAACATTCACCGGTTTACTATCCCGCATATTGAACCTCTGCAATATAGTCTCGACATACTTCCTCTGGTTTAACCAGAGCTTCCTCTTTGCCCGATCTCTCTTAATTTCCATGCCCAAAATATAGTTTGCAGCACCCAGATCCTTCATGTCGAATTTGGAGAACAGTTGGGTCTTCAAATCTTGGATAATTTCTTTGTCATTTCCAATCAACAACATATCATCCACATAAAAGACCAAATAAATAACACGGTCACCAATTAATTTAAAATAAACACAGTGATCCTCCTTGCTTCTGGTGAAGCCAAGTCCCCACATATAGGTATCAAATTTCTGATACCACATCCTTGGTGACTGTTTTAACCCATACAGAGACTTCTTCAACTTGCATACCAGTTCTTTCTTACCCTTCACCATAAAGCCTTCAGGTTGCTTCATGTAGATCTCCTTTTCTAGATCCCCGTGAAGAAATGTTGTCTTCACATCCATCTGTTCTATCTCAAAATCAAATGCAGCAGCAACAGATAAAAGTAATCTAATAGAAGTAACCTTGGCAACAGGAGAAAAAATATCACCAAAATCAATTCCCCGCACCTGGGAATAACCTTTTGCTACCAACCGAGCTTTGTATTTCTCCACCTTGCCTTCTACATTCATCTTCTTTTTAAACACCCATTTGCTCCCGATGGGCTTCCTTCCAGCCGGCAACTCCACCAGATCCCATGCCTTATTTTTGTGCAAGGATGCCATTTCATCAACCATGGCCTCCTTCCAGAGTTTTCCATCCTCTGAATCTACTGCCTCCCTGACAGTTCTGGGATCATCATCAGTTATAGTTAAGGCAAAACCTAAACAAAAAGCAGATGGAATATACCTTTCTGGTTGCCTTCTTTCCCGAACTGATCTTCTCAAAGCTGGGGTTTGTGGCTCTTCCTCTTCTAAATCTTCTTTTGTTGTAGAGTCCGATTCATCCTGCTTTAGCTCAAACTCTATCTTCTTAGGTTCCTTTGGTAGGACTTCATGTGTAACAACATATTTCACCTCTCTAAACACCACATCTCGGCTGTACACAACCTTCCTTGTTTCTGGGTTCCAAAGCTTGTAACCCTTTAAACCATCATTATACCCAATAAAGATGCACCTTTCAGATTTATTATCCAACTTGGTCATTTTCTCCTTTGGAACATGTACATATGCATCACATCCAAATACCCTTAGATATGAAAGAGAGGGTTTCTTACTAGTCCATACCTCATGTGGAGTCTTATCCTCCAACGCTGATGAAGGTGATATGTTAACTAAGTAACATGTAGTCTCCACTGCCTCTACCCAGAATTCTTGTCCTAACCCGGTACCACTGAGTAGACCTCTTGCCTTTTCCATCAGTGTTCTGTTCATTCTTTCTGCAACTCCATTTTGCTGAGGTGTGTATGGAGTAGTCTTCTGCCGTGCTATACCACATTTCTTACAAAACTCTTCAAATTCCTTCTTGTAGAACTCCCCACCATTATCTGTCCTTAGCGCCTTTATCTTCTTCTCTGTCTGGTTTTCCACCAGAGCCTTAAATTCTTTAAATTTGTCAAAGACTTCAGATTTCTTCCTCAAGAAATATATCCATGTATTCCTTGAGAAGTCATCTATGAATGAAACATAGTACACAGAATTTCCCAGTGATGGAACTGACACAGGTCCAAACACATCACCGTGCACAAGTTCTAATATCTTGTTCGCCCTCTTAGCACCAGAAGGAAAACTCACCCGATTATACTTCCCATATACAAAATGTTCGCAGAAATCAAAATCTAGAGAGAAATTAGACAAACCTTCTACCATACCATTTCTATGCAGTATCCGAAGGCCCTTCTCTCCAATATGTCCAAGCCTTTGATGCCATAGCATGGTCTTTTCTCCAGAGACAGCTAGGCTTTCCGCTCCTCTTTCAAGAACCACAGAACTGTTACACCCATCAATAATAGTGCTACCTTGTAGCTTGTACAGAGTTCCAGTCCGAACTCCCCGCATTAATACCAGTGCTCCCCGAACCATCTTGCAGGCATCTTTCTCGAACACTGTTTTTACACCTGCATCATCCATCTTGCTTACAGAAATCAGATTTCTTGCCAATGTAGGAATATGCAGAACACCAGGAAGTGTTCTAATCCTTCCACCTTGCAGCTTCAGCTTGACTTTTCCACGTCCGACGATTCTGGCCTTCCTATCATCCCTTAGGAAGACATCACCACCATCATATTTCTCATACTCGCAGAACCACTCCCTATGGGGAGTGAAGTGAAAGGATGCACCTGAGTCAATCAACCATGACTCATGATCTACATGTGTACTTGAGGAAGAAGCCAAATACACATCCCCACCTTCATCCGAGGTGGTTTTTGCCTCTGCAGAAGGAGCATCATCATATCCCTTTCCTTTCTCAGGAGCTTTAGATCTGCACTCCTTTTTGTAGTGCCCTTCCTTTCCACATTTCTAGCACATTTTTACAAACTTTCCAGGAGATTTAGATCTCCCTCTAGATTTAGATCTCCCACTCGAAACCTTATTCTTGTTTTTGTTTTGGGACCTTCCTCGTACAGATAAGGCATCTCCATTTTGACCCTCCATATTTCTCTGTCTCATTTCCTCCAACAGCAAGGCTGAGATAATGTCATCAAAATTCAAGGTAGTTGTATTGCTACCTATTGCAATAACCAGAATGTCCCACGAGTTTGGTACAGAACACAACAAACTGATGCACTTATCTTCATCTGAGATTTTAATATCAACAGATGACAACTGACTTACCACATTATTGAAGGCGTTCAGATGCTCTGTCATCGAGTCTCCATCCTTTATCCTTAGGTTATACAACTTTTTTCGCAGGAACAACTTATTCACTAGAGACTTAGATTGGTACAAAGTCCCAAGTTTTTCCCACAAATTCTTCGCCATAGCTTCCCTAGATACATTCAACAATACTGAATCTGAGACACACAACCGTATTGTGCTCTTAGCCTTCTGATCCAGTTTCTTCCAGTCTTCATCTGACATTGCCGTTGGTTTAGTACCTGGATCTACCGCGATCCACTGATATTTATCCACTAGCAGATCCTCCATCTTGAGCTTCCACAACTCAAAACTTTGACCATTAAATTTCTCTATCTCTATCTTTCCGCCACTTGCCATCTTCTTTGACAGCAAGAATCGATCCCACGGATCTCCCACTGAACAGGGTCTACCTTAGGCCCAAGCAAAAAACCCTCAGCAGCAAAGGCGTCCCCTTGAAGCCGAAACAACTCTGATACCAAATGTAGTTTTTAACCCTGAACAGAAATGATCTACACACGAATCTTATAACAGAAAATAAATAATAGCGAGAGCATAAAACATAAAACAGATAAAGACAAAGATTTTCCCCTGGATCCCAAATTGGGACGACTAGATTGATTTTTCATTATATTCCTTTTAGTGTTACAACAAATATATATACATGCCGAAGCATACATAAACCCCAATCCATTAACCTTGGATTAGAACATAACCGTAGTTCCCTTGACCGGATCTACAAAATACCAGGGGTCGAAAACCATCGTAACCCAAAACCATGTGCAAACTCATGCACAAAACATGGGTGGGTCCGCATATGAGTGGGACTGCATACCAAAAAAATTTCGCCAGGGTGTTGCCCCGGACCCCGAGAGGGGGGGCTGCCACCCCCCCTGTGACCCCCCTACTGCGCCCGACGCAACGTACAGCGTATGGGGCTAGTCGTGGAAAGAGTATAACACATACCCAACAACTGTACCTTTATTGTTTTTACAATTTACCCTCTTTTCTTTCTTTCACTGTTTTTGTATTTTTGATTTTTCTAACTTTGAATGCAATGATGGATGAAATAGTTATAATGAGAAAAAAGATAAAAAGGCTTTCAGAACATAGCATGGATCAAGAAAAGTAATGTTTAAGCATCCTGCCAATGACAGGACCCCCAAACAGTTCTGTGTTGTTTACCTCCTCCTCTCTATCGGTCATTAATTCTGTTAAAGTGACTTTTTCAATGAATGTTTCATCGTTAAACAGAATAAAAGAATCAAGGCCTGTATTTACAGAATACAGAGGAGCGTTTTGCGGTCTGTCTTGACTAGTTACCATGTACTGCATATGGGACTCCCTGTAAAGTCTTATTGTCTGATTAAACACAAGGATGGTTGCATATGTCATGTCCATCTGCATAGTTCCTTGTAACTTGGCCCCCCAAGATCTAGATAACAACATTCAATATTTTGGGGGCACATCAGCCACAAAAATATCCATGACTAAGCATTTGGCTGGAATTTGTGCTAAGTTAACGCAGAGGTCTTTGATTAATCCTAAACATTTTACCCTGCTTGAGTCAAAGGAATAAAGGTCTTTATAAGGTTTGGTGATTTCTAGACCAAGGCTCTCCATCACAGCTTTTGGCATTAAATTATGAGAGGCCCCGGAATCATGCATAGCGTTGTGCAAAATCTTGTCATGAACGTTTAAACTTACATAAAAGGGAGGAACAGGTCCCTTTTGATACTCACCTTCAATATTTGGACCAAAAATAAGCTCTGGCTGGTCATCATTAAGATTGAATGTGTCATTATTCTCCTCTATGTTTAAAGCCTTCAAAATTTGGGTCCTATATGCATTCTAGGCAGCTAACTCAGTCAAGGGAACAAAGGTTTTAATTTTTGAAATTTCCTGCTCTAGGCTGAAAGGGATTTGATTCTTTGAAGAACTTGTCTCAACCTTGTTAACTGCCACTCTATTAGCAACATCAGCTTGCTGATTTTTTCTATTTATATTTGACAAAATGGTTTTGACAGGAGTAATAGCTGAAGTGTTAGTACTGCTAAGGTCTGCACTCTATTTATCATTGTTTTGAGTGCCTTTCTCTTTACCTTTATCAGAATTTCCAGCCACTGTTTTGTCCTTTTGTTTTACAGTTTTTGGTTTGTTTACAGTGCTGTTTTGTGAATATTTGTCAGAGGTTTTGGTGTTGGGAGTTTGTTGATTGGTTTTACTTCTAAGGTCATATTCTCTTTGAGATTCTATGATGACATTCTCCATGTATTGATAATAACTTTCATCATCATCTCTTTTGTCATCATAGGGTGTGTAAAGACTTTGTTTTCTATCATAATGAATCTCAAAGTCATCATTAAATACTCCTAGCATATTGATATCGTCTTCCTCTGTTATTTCATCTATTTCCTCAACCTCACTCACATAGTTTTGATGAAAGGGAGGAGTGATCTGTTGATCATCTTCCCTAGGTCTATTAGGAGGTTGGTTCCTTTTAAAATTTTGATTCTGGTTCTGGTTTTTGTTTTGAGGAGCAGTTTGGTTTTGATTTTCTTGTGCTCTCTCAAAGATGCTCATTCTCTTCATCATCTCCTCCATCATTCTTTCCATATTTGATCTGGAATTCGAAGGTGTAGATTCCTCTCTAAAGGACACTCTCTTCTCATTTTTCATTCTTGCTCTCTTCTCCATTAAGTTAACTTCCATAGCGAGAGCTCCTTTCTGCATATCTTCAAGAGTTGCAAGGTCTCTCTCTCTCAGCTGATAAGCCATCTCGGGGTCAAACCCTTCAGGAAACATGTTTAGAGCTAAGCCTTGTAGAGGTTTTAGATCTAGGGGAAGTGCATTATACACACTATTCAATCTAGTGCAGTAAGATTGTACACTTTCCCCAGTGTTTTGGTGGAGATTCTTGTAATTAGAGAGGATTTGGAGAGGATTCTTCTCCACTTCCCATTTTTTTAAGAATGTCTGATGGAAGGCTTGGAGATCATTAATACTATGGGGGGTTAAGCCTTTAAACCATTTTCTTACTTCTCTCTCAGAATTTAAGAAAATAATCTTAGCTTGACAAAATCATCATCAATTTCATTTCTGTCAAAGTAGTCATTCATCTTATCCACATGTTGTGATGCAGTAGTAGCATTAATAGCATCATATAATGGAATTTTGGACTGATAGTCATGTGGAAGATTGACTAATGGTACAGGAAGGACTAAGGGAGCATACCATGCTGCCATGATATGTGGTGGAGGTGGATTTATAAGAGGTGGATTAACAAAAGGAAAAATGGGTTGAAGTGGAGTGGTTTGGACAGTGGATGTAGGGTGAAGAGATGTGGATGGACCAGGAATAGATTGCTGAGTTGATCTTGGGTGAGAGACACCTAAATTGGAAAGGAAATGTAAATCAGGTGGTGTTGTTTCTCTACTACCAGGGTGTTCACTTTGTTCAAGAGATGAAAGTGAAGACTCTGAATCAATCTGAATTATATCATCAAGTGACCTAGTTCTAAATGGATTTACTAAGTCAACTTGTGATTGTTGTAGAGCTGAAAGATTTTCAGGAACTGAATTAGCTCTCAAGGGTGATCTGAAAACAGTTGAAAAATTTATCTTAGGAGACTTCCTAAGGATACTTTCAGGGTTATCGACTATCTCAGGTGGGTCAGGGTCAGGATATTCTCTAGTATGAATCTTTCTAGGAGCCACTATGCTGTGTTTTTCAGACCCAAATAAACAAGAAAATTTCAACCAGATATGACAGTCTTTTAAAAGGTCAACTAATCTATTTTACACAAATTTTAATCCTATAGTCCTCTAATTGAGTTTGAATGATGTTATAATGATAAAGGTTCTTCCCGATGGAGTCTTAAGGTTTGTTGAGGATTGTGGAGTCACCAAGTGGAATTTTTTAGCTCTTTTGGAGGTAAAAGGTTTTATGGTCCACCACCATGTTTATTGAATACCAATCTGAAATATTTTTGGGTTTTCTGAGTTATTTTTCAGTTGCATGGTTTCTAAGAGTGTCCTAAATCTGTTTCAAAACTTAGCTACGATTATGAGACAAATACAGTTCACTCTTATGGCTAATCCAGTTGATCTTTCAAGGTTAGATAAACACTTATGCTAATCCTAGGGTTTACCTAGGTTGTCACTGATTCAAACAAGTTTCATCATGATTAACATTACTTGGTAGTGCTTGAAAAGGCTGCTTTTTACTCATTGCACAAGGTTCTTGAAATTATGATTTCTGAGGTCTTAGAAGTATTTATGATGAAAAACGCTCACAAAGTCCCCAGCGGAGTTGCCAGAAATGTTAGCTGGTGGCTCAGCTGGCCAATATAGCAAATGTTCTTTCAAACAAATTTCTGATATCCTATGATTACCTTAAAATGAAAATTACTCAGAAATTCCTCAGCGGAGTTGTTAGAAATGTTAGTTCTGGTGGCTCAACTGGTTAATATACCAATTGTGCTTGAAGCAAGGGTTTCTATTTATCCAATGATTATCTTAAAATGAAAACAACTCAGAACGATCCCCAGTATGGTTGCCAGAAATGTTGGCACCCTGTAATCAGCAAGATTGGAAAAAGTCCGGCTGCAGGGAGAACATCATTTCAACCACTTTTGGATTCTAGGATCTAGCCCTCCTGAATCTGGAGAGGGATCTCTCCAATAAGTGCAAAGATGGATTTATCTGTTAAGATTTTGGGTTATGATATTAGGATAGTTATGAAGACCAAGGGTTTTGTTTTGTTTTTGGATGGTTGAACATGATTATTGTTTGAGGGGAAAGTTCTAAATGCAAATAGTTTCAAAGGTGTGAAGTTGCAAGCAATCAGAACAAGCTTTGGCCAAAAAGATAGATAATTGCAGGTTTTAGTCCATTGGGCTATGGAGTCATAATAGGGTTTAATTGAAACAACAAGGGGCAAGAGTGGTCCATGGGGCAAGTCATCTATGTCTAAGGATCTCTTTAATGTTTGATTTATGGAATGAAATGATACAAAAAGAAGGGGAATCAACAAATGAAGAACAAAGAGCAGCCTAGGATCTGGTAAGTACTTTGAAACTAGCCAGAATTTGACAAACACTTAATAAAAACATAAAATTAATCCAGGATCTGGTAAGTACTTCGAAACTAGCCAGCCTTTGATACACTTTCAATAGAAAACATTTAAAACACAAAGGGAAACTTAAAGGCAACTGTTGGAGAAGAAACTAGCGGGCCGGGCTCACCACAAAACCTCTCCTAACTCTGCTTTACTTGGTAACTTTCAAGACAAACACAAAGATAAAAAAGAACGGTTTAAGATCTGGTAAGTACTTTCAGACACACTCTTAGGGAAACTTTCAGACAGTCTTTGGGGATAAAACTAGGACCAAGGCTCACCATATCTTCCTTAGTTCATCTCTAATTAACATAAACTGAAAATAACATTCAAGAATAATATTTAGCCACACAGTAGGACGAGGGAATGCCAACATTCCTAACTATTTGAACTGAATTAAATCATTCCTAAATAACACAATTTGGAAGAAAACATTTAGATAAAGTTTATCAGTTAGAGAAGGGTACTGATATACAGTAAATCCTAACTCTATGCTTGCTGTTCTTTATCAGAGAAGATGAAAAAAAAAAAAACAGAAATAAAATAACAATTTACAATAAGAATTAAAATCACCGTTGACATAGAATAGGATCCCATAAATCAGCTTGTATTGATGCTTCAAACCAGTTATAGCTTTAATTCCAATGTTTCAGTTTAGCAATCATCTACATTTCCCAGACTAACTTATCAAACCACAAGCAGAGCTTCAAGAGCCTGTGAACACTATTTACAAGTAGAAGTTTCAAGCTCAAGTATATTTCAAAGTTCAGCAACCAACATTTTCTCATCTTCTACAGGAGTATTTATAGAAGGAATGAGGAGGTGGGATCTGATAAAAGATCTCCTGGGTCAATTAATACAGATTAATGCTTCTCGGCCTTTGAGGGGCTTAATGGAGAAGAGTACAGATATTTTACTATATTAATTGATTTACATTTAAGATTTAAGCTCGGTGGGAGCTTTTGTTGACTTTTAAGGCTCTGTGTCATGTTGTAGTAACTCTGCTGATATTTTTGCATTAAGTCCTTTGGCAGAATTAATTCTTTGGTTGCGTTGAGGCAAATATCTTTTCTCTGATCAATAACTTCGGCCTTTGTTTGAATGCTTTGAGGCAACAGGTGGCTTTGTGGTAGCTGAGAGGAATCAATTGGCCTCTGTTGTGGCGGTGGAGGATTTCTGTCTGATGATCTTTTAATTTCCCTTTAATCACTATTTCAATTTGGAGGATTAGGCTTTTGATAATCAATCTTAGCCGTAATCCCCCAAAAATGTCTTCAATCCTCTGTTCTGCTATGGCAGGTCTTCAACACTCATACTCTTTTGATTGTGATTTCATTCACTGTGTCTTGTTGATGTGCAGTGCCGCACAGGGCTCATAGGGCATCAATGCCCATGAAGCATTGATGAATTGTGGAGTATAACCTTTGTAGTTCTTTCCCTTTGATAAATAGAATTCTAGAGGATTGTCACCCTCGACTTTCTTTTCCTTTATTATTATGGGAAAAACATTTGAAACCTGCAAAATACACAAAATAATTTAAGAAATCCTGCGTTATTGGGTTTGAATGCTTCGGAGGCTATGGTGTTGGACATTGGATAAACCAACACTCCCCATGTGTTTCGTGACATGGACTAACCGCCTCTCGTGGATCCTTATCTCTGGCGATGCGATCGTTAACTAACACCTGCGGGTTTTGGTCTAACGGCAATCGTGATTCCCAACAAGTGGTATCAGAGCGTAGGTCATGAGTTCGATACACACCTGACTCGTGTTGGGGGGGAGATTGTTGGACATTGGATAAACCAACACTCCCCGTGTGTTTCGTGACATGGACTAACCGTCTCTCGTGGATCCTTATCTCTAGCGATGCGATCGTTAACTAACACCTGCGGGTTTTGGTCTAACGGCAATCGTGATTCCCAACATGTGGGGAGGAGCGTGGCCATTGGATGGCAGCATCCCACGGTGGAGATCCATTTGCGGGAGGTTGAAAAGGAAAGTGAAGGAAGAATTAAGTCAGAGCCATTGATTGTGTAGAGATCAACGGTCAGGATTGGTTGTGAAACAATAATGTGAAGGAGTCACATTATTTGGAAAATGAAAGAAAATGCGCAGAAATGGGGTAAAAATCCTTTGGCGGAAGAATTTGTAAA
The DNA here is from genome assembly GCA_034641835.2 of Pinus albicaulis. Lineage (NCBI taxonomy): Eukaryota > Viridiplantae > Streptophyta > Pinopsida > Pinales > Pinaceae > Pinus > Pinus albicaulis. Next base: position 326,135,024 of record CM076569.1, on the reverse strand, counting down.
GGAAATGTAATTGGGGCTTCGGGATGATTGTGGGCCGTCGGATGAGATTGGTGGTGGAGATTAGATCTGGGGGGGTATGAATAAAAATAATAGAAAGGCGGAAGACGCATTCTGGATCGTCCGATTTGGACATGTGAACGGTCCAGTTGCAATCGGAGGTTTCCGATCGGCGGGGGGGAAAACTTGTATGGCGCTGATGCGATTGAGTGCTGGCCATCGATCTGCAGATCAGATCGACGGTGGAGAGTGAATCAGAGGGGTTTTAAAGGCAGAGGACAAGCTATTGATCAGAGCAAATGAGGGCCGTCGGATCAAAGGAAGGTGGGGAGGAGATCAACGACTGACGACTGATCGGGGAATCACCAATCGGAGGGGAGAAACAAATGCATCCAACAAAAATTGCAATGCGCTGTAGCGCGGGCCGTTTGATTGGCTCAAGATCAACAGTGGAGATTATCGTAAGTATAGAACTAGCGGAAAACCCTTTATAACATATGGAAACCAAAAATATAATTAAAAAAAAGGTTTTTATGGTTTGGTGCGGGTTTATATATATGAAATGGATAGGCGCCCGACTGCGGGGCCATGGATTATATGGGAAATGATGGGCCCGAGGCTTATATACATAAGGGCCAATCGCATCGGAAAGTCGGGCCTGGTCTTTTCAATCTAACCATTTTTACATTAAAAACATGGCTCCGGTGGGCTTTAGACCAAACTTAGAAAAAGGTGGGGTTTATAACTTTACAAAGGAAAAAGGCAATCGGGAATGAATTATTTCAATGTTTTAGCGCCCCGATTGCAGGCACAGGGGTTATATAAAACAATAATAGGATCGGGGGCTATGTACAAGGGCTTAATCGCATCGAAACTTTTTAACATGGCAAATAGACTTATGCGCTCTGATTTTTCCAATGCGATAAGCTCCGAAAAGGCTTAGTGCCTGGTTTTTAGGGCCGGGGCACATGGAGGGGAAGTGGTTAGGACTTAGCCCAAAGGGGCTTAAACCCTTAGTGAAAAAACTTATTTTTTATGAAATTTTCAGAGTTTTCTGATGGATTTGGGGGTTTCGGCAGAGTTAAAAAAGGAGTTTTAAACTCTGCAATGGGGAATTTATAAAGGGGAAATGGGAAAAATGGAAAATGGAGGAATTTCATGGGAAACAAATGGGTAAAATGAAGGTTAGTTTTGAAGTGGAGGGAAGGGGAAAAATGGTGTTTTGCAGCAGTCTTTCCTCTATGAAATCAACAAAACTTCTGAGTTTGAAATTTGAAACAGCAGTGAAGATTTAGACAAAGGGCCAGATGTCTTCATGAGTCTTCAAGAGATAACACTTTTTTGCAATAAAATTTCTTCCTTGAAGGCTCCAAAAAATGTTTTAGCCACCATTTGATATGACAAATTTTATTGGTGGCTAACACAAGGTTAACATTTTGAAGGAAAATTAAGAAAAGTCACATCATCCTATGAAATAAGATTTTTATCACTACCACTAACTATAATGCAACAATTTTTCACAAACAAAGAATCCTTGTCTAAAGTGAAGTAGTCAGTGACGATTAAGACTAATTGTGGGCTTAGAATTGTTTTTTCATTATTTTTTTTGAATTGTTAGAATTACCGTACTTAGTAGCAGAGGCATTCCCACCATGGATTGGGAAGTCCACAACAACCACTTATGTAACTGGGATTGTTGACTATAATCATTTTAACCTTCTCCTTCCTTTTTCTAAGCCACTGAAATATGTGTTGAGAACTCTTTGCTTAAGACATCCCTCATTAGAATGGGTAGACCATTAGTGATAATAAAAATATTCTCGTAACATTTCCACTATCATTACAATTGATTTTGGGCTAAAATTTAGACTTATGGGTATCTTTGTCATGCCTTGTAAAAAAATGAAGATGACAAGAGGAAGGAGAAAAAGAAGAGGGATTAGAAAACATCCATTAAGAGGAGCTTAAATTGTTGTCAATGATGCTCCATCTTTAGGGATCGCTTCTGTAACTTGCTTTCAATATTCAAGGGAAGCCCGAAATCCTTACTCCAATGAATTGAGTGCATGCAAAGTTCATCTTGTGTTGAATATGAAACGAGAGACACTTGATAAAATTGAAACATTAATCCCCGATGATGAATTTTTCAATATACTAATGAATAATCAATACCATCAATTATCAGAGAGGCAACCACTGCTAAGTAGCTCCTTCCTAAGAGGTTAGAAACATTGTCTAATAACTAGTTTGTAGAAGCCATCGAAATCACCCAACATGCACCACATTGCACACAACATGTTGAGTTGTGGGAGAAAGAATCTTAAATTAGAATGTACCCTTTTGCGAGAGTAATGACATTTTGGAGAAACAAAAATGCCTATGATAAGTGATATACTTGTTGGAGGTATAGAAATGTTGCCAGCTGATCAGGAGGTTGGTCCAAACCCCAAGAGATATCTAGGGAACAACCCCAAACCAGAGTAGCTCTTAGGTTATGGAAGAAACATTGAGAATGAATGTAAAGGAAAAAGTCTTTCAATCAAACTAAACTCAAAGGATAACTACAAACCAAGAGTGGCAAAGTTCTGGACAATTCCTTAGTCTAAAGAGGCTAGAAGCTCATGCAACACTCGAAGGTTATTTTATTGGGCAAAGAGAATGCTATGTGCATCTTGCAGATGCAAACTGCTCTTGCACATGATGGGAAAAAGGGCTTGCATAAAGATGCCCTGTGTGCAGCATCAACACACAAAACATTATCTTTCGCCCAATGCACTAACCTTCTAGTTGTGGCCAAATAGAACTTGGGTCACTATGGCAAGGCTTTGAGTAGCATACGCATACCAAATCTTCCACAATTTGCGCTATTGTACTAGAACTAGATGTTGGACCTATGCTAAGATGTGACATGTTTCCATTGCAAGACATCGATTAGCGTGTTTAGAATTTAGAGATGACAAACTTGAGAAACACCTTGACCAGTGAGAAATAGTCAGAAGAAATGAACAAATAATAATAATAATAACTCTAGAAGATTATAAATATGAAACCCTGTTATCACTGCATTGGAGGTGTAGGCCTTCACCTTTTTATTTTTCATTATAATTTGCACAAAATCCCTCCAATCCTAGCTTGTCACAATTTTTCATTTAGCAACAGTTAAAGCCTTTTTGATTTGGTCACATATAAATCCCAATGGACAACTGGTATTATATATGTCATACATAACAATTAGGAAGCCAAAACAAGTAAATGCAATGTTTCAACCGTAACTTCTTATCAGGAAATTTTAGTTATAGTAACAACAATGGTATGCCAATTGCATTTAAGTCATATATATCTCCTGTGGAATGGTTGATTGTAATCCTCGTGTGAGCCAAAATCTCAATAAATAGAAACATAAAGAACTAATATGCAGTGGAATTTTTGTAGAAACTATTTTATAAATGGAAAAGGTAGTGAATTATGGAATAGCATATCATGTGTACTACCTATTTAGTTTCTTACCCTGCAATATCTACTATCATTTTTAGTTTCTTTATTATTTGGGTACACTGCTCATTTTATCTAGAATTACAGTGAGATATTTTTCCGATAGTTGGTCATATTACAATAGGAGCGTCATCAATATAGGAAATCTAGTTTTTTTACTGAAAATGAGAGCAGGGCATAAGGAAAATCATTGCCACAAGTTAAAACTATGATTGACAACTTATTATTGGAATTTATATTATTTGGAGTTAAATACAAACTCTGATTATTTGTGGTAATGATATGGATGTTGGAGAATAGATATTCATTAAAGTATTGTCACTATAACGCATCTACAATGTAGTTGTAGATCCTTTTTCACCTTGGTTTCTATTTTCTACAATGGCTTGTAGTGGTAGCATGATGTGTGCATTAGATATTTGCTCCCAATTTTCTAGTGAACCTGGTATTTTCAAGAGGGTCATAACGTGTTAGGAGAGAACTTCTTTTTTCATAAGAGGCATTCCTAGAAAAAATTGGTCAAGAGGGCAATTTGAAAGACAAAATTATAATATATATTGTGACTTCTCCAAAGCTTGAAACTTATGCGCTGGTTGATACTTCACTAGTTGGTCAATAATGCAACAACCTTCAGAAACCAAAACACAGTGGTGACTTGGAAGTCATGTTTGTAGCTGTAGATCCTTTTTCACCTTGGTTTGTATTTCTGCAATGGCTTGTAGTGGTAGCATGATGTGTGCATTAGATATTTTCTTCCAATGTTCTACTGAACCTGATATTTTCAAGAGGGTCATAACCTGCTAGGAAAGAATTTATTTTTTCATAAGAGGCATTCCTAGAAAAAAATGGTCAAGAGGCCAATTTGCAAGAAAAAATTATAATATATATTGTGACTTCTCCAAAGCTTGATACTTATTCATTGTTTGATACTTCACTAGTTAGTCAATAATGTAGCATCCTTCAGAAACCAAAACACAGTGGTGACTTGCAGGTCATGTTTGCATTATGCTAGTACAAGCTTAGTCTATTCAGAGGCCTACCATATGCAACAAAAGAGATTTGCAGAGAAGCTTTCCATGTGCACTATTGGAATTGTAGGACAAATGAAATAGTTAGTTTATATATCTTCAGCGATTTTGAATTAGGAAAGAAGCCCTTAAAATGTACATCCATCATAAGACTAGGCCGAGTTCAATCTAGTCAAGTGTGTTGCTGCTTGCACACACTTGTTATTTATTTTTCCCATTTTAGGCCTTAGAAAACTGACATAGTAAATGTATAAGAGTTCCCAAAATAAGTGTCTAAGTGAGATGGAAGACATGTGAGAAAAGTCAAGCTGGCCTATCCATGTTCACCCATTATTGGGCTTCTTTAGGATTAATAGTTGAGGAAAGTTTTTCAGCACTGTGGGACTAAGAAAGTATGCCAACTTGTAAGATTAAATAACATTGCAACACCATGAGAGTCATCTAGAATTGTTGAACTGATGCTGACCAGTTTAGCATATTAGTAGGAGACAACTTAGCAACTTCTTAGTATCATGTTGCATGAAGAATTGACTCGAACCTAAGTTTTTGAGGCAACTGATATACTACCCAAATCATGTCCTTTAGGAGACAAAGTTTGCACATTGAGTGTGTGAGAGAGAAAATGGGTATCATGTTCACATGGATTGATACATTAGTCCAATTTATATTTTCTTATCTTTTCCTAAAGGCTAATATCAGTAAATGTGAACATGAGAGTGGGTGCCCTCACATTTGAAGAGACAAATCTAGAGGGATTGTGTTAAAGACCATTTAAGTTAATCATTCTACCCTCATGCTTAATGGAAATAAACATTTCATATGATTCATGTCATATGTGCCCAAGGTTTGAAAACACTAAATTTTAAACTCCCAACATGTCCTTTATGAGAGTGGGTTCCCTCACATTTGAAGAGAAAAGTCTAGAGAGATTGTGTTAAAGACCATTTAAGTTAATCATTATACCCTCATGCTTAATGGAAATAAACATTTCATATGATTCATGTCATATGTTCCCAAGGTTTGAAAACACTAAAGTTTAAACTCCTAGGATCTCATCATTCCCTTTAGTTGAAGGAAAAAGAAATTTGAATTTAAACTCCTAGGATCTCCTACAGTGACTTGTACATTTCTTATTTCACCTTTGCACTTTAGAATTTGATGGCTTAGGATTTGAACCTAAATTTAAGTGGTAGGTTCAGCATATAATTGAGGTTGTTTTATATTTTAGGAAACTATGCAACGATGAGTACTTGCTATGTCCAAGATTATAATGATCCATTTTAGATGAATCTCTTAGGTTTCAATGTCTTAAGATTTTTGAATATTAATCTAGCACCCCTATGGCATCATATGTATGGGCACCTCAACTTGACCTATCTCTCTCATTTGGCATAAGAGAAACTAGTAGATGGACTTTTGAACATTTTGTAGAAGATCCACAGAGTTTGCAGAGCTTGTCAAGCAGGGAAGCTACATTGAATACCATTTTATGAAGGACAAGCTTGGAGAGTATAGAGGGGCCTTCAGTTGGTACTTTCAGACATATGTGGACCAATGAACATGACATCAACCACTAGTGCTAGGTACTTCCTTCTGTTTGTTGATTATTTCAGTAGAAAAATGTGGGTATATTTTCTATAATTAAAATAGGATGTGTTTAATGAATTTCAAAAGTTCAAAGCATTAATAAAGAAACAATTAGGTTGTCATATCACCTATATTAAATATGATACTGGTAGAGCATTCTATTTAAAATATTTCAATAAATTTTGTGCTAAACATGGGGTCCAAAGACAATATACTACACCTTACACTCCACAACAAAATGTATTGGTTGAGAGGAAAAACTGTACTATCACTAATATGGCTAGGTGTAAGTTGCAGAGGAAGTATACCCAAATAGGTTTTACTGCTGTGTATTCGGAACTGGTGTGTAATGCTATTCTAGATTCCAGATTCCTTATGCAATTTGCATACCATTGCAGAGGAATACAATACCGAATCTGGAATAAATTCGGATCTGGTGTGTACTGCTTCAGCTTTGTAGGAGCATCCTCTTGCATTATTTTTTCGATTGTGCAAACTGCCGAATAGATGGAATCCAAACCCCACATGATATTCCTCCTTGTTTCTGCAAGGTAGATCTTGATTCCTCGTAGAGAAGGTTGCGCAGTTTGCTCTCTAGCTCGACATATTTCTCTGGAACCCATGAAACTTTGAAGACAATGTCAATAGGGAGAGGAAGAAAAGGAGTTAGTTCTGGCACAGATGACTGACCTAAAGAAAATTATATATGGAAAATTCAATGATTTAGATAATTTGGAAGAGGACTAATAACTGACATTTAGTTGGAACTTTCGGTTTGTGATTCTTTCTGTGAGAATGACAATGTTCATGTAATTGTTTTCAATGATAGTGGACAATTCAGAAAACTTGACCTCATAAGGAATGCATTTATAAAAGGTTAGTCGATGAGGAGGCATTCTATTGCCATAAATTCGATGTGTATCTTGGCTATGTGCTCGTGGAGAAATTCAGTTGACATAGAAATAACAGGCTGCAACCATATGTAATGCATAGATTGGAGGGCATTGAATCTAGGGGATAAAACAAAATAATATAAGTAGTGCAAAATTAGTGTGATAATAGACTTCATAAGTAGTGTGATAAGCAGTGCCAAACCAATGCAATAATAGACTTCATAAGCAGTTCCAAACCAGCGCGATAATAGATTTCATAAGCAGTGCCAAACCAGTATGATAATAGACTTCATAAGCCATGCCAAACCAGTGCGGTAGTGTGTTTACTTGTTTAAAATTTGCAGTGGAACTATTTCCTTTTCTAGTTCAAATGACTGAAGAAAAGAGAATCAGGAAATGAGCGAGAAATAAATATAACAAAATACATTGCATAGACAAATGAAATATATACAAAGTCTTCAAGGATTGACGCTATGAAGAAATTTGAAGAAGAACAAAAGCGACAAAGGCAAAATTGTGATCCAAATAGAACAATCGATATTGATTGTAGGGGGAATGAAGGAAAGGACAACCTAAAGAGATATCAATGGGTATTAGATCGAATATTTAACTTGGATCAAAACCCATGTGCTAGAGTATATTGGCATTAGTATGAAGTGCATCTTCAATGGTCAAATGACAAAGACACAGAGGTATGACAGATTCCAGACGACTGAGATACTAGAGGACAGATGACAAGGACACAGAGGATGATGATAAATAAACGTTACATAAAGATGAAGTAGATTGGACCGGAAGGTATAGTTTCGAAGTGGAAGGAAAGAGAGACCAACAGGCCTAAGACTAGACCCACTGCCTGTGGTTAGATTGGTTCGATGGTGGATATTTGATGTAGATGTTCGATTTGATGTTAAATTCAATAGCAGGGGATGAATCCACCACAAGGAGGGGAAAAATCTGCCACAGGGAGGGGACAAATCCTGACCATTCCCTATCTATCTAATATAGATGCCCATTAATGTCTCAGTTCTGGGTTTAGGCCAGAGCCCGTTTGAGATCGAGATGCATAACATGTTTCATATCCACTAGTCCTAGCATTCCTTCGACATTGAAAGCAAAGTAGTTCTTATAGACACAGTCCAAGTGATTTCATGGTAGCGAAAGCTTAGCTTAGAAAACTCTCTTCATTACAACATAAGGATGAAGCCTCGGGCAAGGTGCAGGTGCTTTGTTCTTGACCGGGTGCTAATTTGTTCCCTACGAGGGATCGACCATGGATAAGAGAGGTGCCACCGGTAACGAACTCGGGAATCTCATTCCACCACCAGCCTATTGATTGGGTGGATCTCATGTGAATTGGAAATGGAGGCCTTAGGTTTGATTCGTGGTAGGCCTGCCAAGCTGCATCAAAATAAGGAACATACATTGGAGCTTTCATGATCTGGTCGAATACCATAAAAACCAAGATGTGTGACCTCTGATTCAATACATTCGACTCTTCCTATTAAATAATAAAAAAACATGAATCCATAGTAACCTGGAACAAACCAAACTCGATCCATAAAATAAAAAACCCATATATTAAACACACGATAAACTCTAATAACATGAAAGGAAAAAACACACGATAAACTCTAATAATATGCAAAGAAACAAGAGAGGTTGACATTTCTCTGAAAAAAAATGAAGAACAATAGCCTAACGGGCCTCTCACATAACTATTACATTTTTTCAACAGACAGCTAGGGTTTAAGAGTGAAAAGGAATTTGCGTCAGGAGACTGAACCTTGAAAAGAATTATACAGTGGTATCTTAGCCTCCTCGGTCTCTTCGTTACCGACGCCCTCATTGAACTTGTTGGGAGACCCTCGATCAAATCTTTGGCCTCTGGTGAGCGAGCCGATGACCTTGATTACGGCAATTCTAGTGCTTATCTAGAAGTATTATGAAGTTGCGAAGAGAGATGGAGGCTTTAGGGATGGTCCATCAAACGACGGTGGGGAATATTGTTTAGATTCGTTTGTGGAAACAAATCATCACCATTGAAGCACCCCTCCTCCTTCCCTGGACAAACCCAGCAACACAAGGGAAATGAAAAAAATTGATATTTGAAATTTTTTGATATTTTGACTATGCAATAGGAGGGAAATGAAAAAATTGGATATTTGAAATTTTTGATATTTTGATATGAAATAAGTGTTTTTTTTTGGTCGCAAAGAAGACATATATGAAGCATAGAATCCAACTTACTTGGGGGTCAGTGGGAAGGCATGGTCGACGATCATTTTTTACAAAGTTTTAGCATCAACAAAATTTGAAAATTTTTGAATTTATTGAAGTAAATATGTAGAAGGTCGAATATGTTGATTCATATAAGGTTGAGTAAATAAGGTTAAAGAGTCATCTCATTTGTTTATTGCACCTATTTTTCTAGATAATTTGTATATCTCTCTAAAGAAATATTTTTTTTTTTAGTCTATTTGTTTGTTGAGTGGCTTATTGTTTGTAAATTCTCTATTATAATTTCGAGTTTTTTGAGGTCACTCTAGTTTCCTATATATGAAAGGTCTATAACATACTTAAATAGATTCAATATTAGGGAGAATTTGTAATGGTGATTGCATTTGTTATTAGTTTTTGGTGTTCAATCTACATTAGAGTTATGCATGTTATTAGTATAATGAGTTACTATTTTACCTATGTGTTTGTATTTGTACTATATTTGGGTTTATCTTTGTTAGTTTTTATTCATAATGATGTTAGTTATAGTAGTTTAAATGGATTCTAAAAATATCATAATGAATGTGATCCCCACTAAAATATTTAATGTTTTGCACTTTACTTATTGGGAATTATTATATGTGTCTCAAGTGAGACCTTCTTGCCCCTATAAGATGGAATATATTAGGACATTAGACAACAATAGGCCATATTTAGAAACATTCCATTAACCTTGAGTCTATAATAAAGCCAACACTCAATAATGGGAAATAATTGTCTAAAATCTTTGAAATATGGTAGATGAATTAAATTAGGGTTTAATGATTGAGGGTGTTGGGTTTAACCTACAAAATTTCTTCAAGCGACTTGAATGTTTTTAACCATGGCAAATTATTCTTGGAAATGGGTTGGGAAAGATAGAAGGTGACATTAGGAAGAGGTGCTTGAGGAAAAAAGCTCATTTTATTGGCTCTTGGGAAAAATAGAAAATAAATACTACTTTTAGGACTTTTTTTTGCTATGTTAATGTATAATTTCTACCTAACGAGAGATGAATTTGTCACTAAGCCATTATGGTAATTGGAGTAGTTAAATACTACTAAAGTATTGTCTAAGTGGATAGAGGAGGATATGGTATACTTAACCATATTGGGGTATTAAGCTCCCATTACTAAGCTTGACGTTTTATTTAGGATGAAGGTGGTGTTGTAAGCCAAAGAACTTACAATTAAAAAAGTACTAACTTAAGTTTGATATTAGAACAATTGATGACATTGTTGGGTAGAGTATCGTTCTTGAGTGAATATTCAATGAGTTTAAACTATGTGTTCTAATTGAGATAAATCCTTGCTTGGCGGGAAAAGCATATTTGAAGGTGTACCTAGTAGGGATGAAAAGAAAACCTTTTGTGTGATTTCCCCCCACAATATACGATTCATACAACAAAAATATTAATATGCCCTAGTCTTACATTGATCATTGCTTTAGGAGATGGAGGTAGCAACTAGATCCATCCTAAAAATGGCTGGAAAAGGAATACACTAACAATTTTCCTTGTTCATGCAAATGGATGTTGTTAAAATGTATGTTTCTAGGATTTTGTGTGGATTTGATTAGAAAAAATGTGCGACAAGAAACAATCTAGAAAAAACTGCTATATCAACTATATTTTTCTAGAGAAAGCCATAACCATTTGACCTTCATTAATGTAAGAATAGAAAATATATTTTTTCCTTCTTAGATGATTACCAAAAACAATTAATTTCCTCATACATAAGTCCTCAGCATAATTTCCTCATAAAGTGTCCCCTTCAAAGGGACTTGGGAGTTGATCACCCTACAAATGGCCCTTAGTCAATCTTAAAATGGGTTTGACAAACAAATCTATACTACATCACCCTTCACGCAAACTGACAATTCCACCCATCTACCATGGATCCAACATCCTTGAAACCATACAAAGGAAAAGCCCCTACGAGGGAGCCGCAACGATCCCCCAAACAAGTTTTTGTTCAAATTTCCTCCCACTAAGGTGTGCTTGATCCAACATACTACTCATGTGTTACCAGGTGTGACAACCAAGAAAAATGTCAATCGACCACCCTATAATTGACCCATGACCAATTTTGAAGCAAACCCAACTTCTAGCTCATTATAGAGTCACACTCTTTGCACACACAAAAAATCTCAATCACCATTTAAAAAATGTGGTTGTGACTCTTCATAACATTTCAACTAATTTCCAACTAATCTCCAATAAAAAAACCGAAATAGCAAGAAACTCAGGTGAAAAATCGTCAAAAATGCATAAAGAGGAAGCACCTGCAAGGGAGACACAGCAATCTCCCAAAAGGGGGTTGTTTTTCAAAGTGTTTCTGACTAAAGTGGTGACCCAACATGCCACATTCCATGTGTTACCTTTTCCAAAATTTCATATTAGTGCTTATGTTAACTCCATCAAGTAAGAATGAAAAGGAGTTCTAAGGTAGTTGTGAGGGCATGATAGCTAAGGAGTTCTAGGGTGTGCCAAGGAATGAAAAGGAATGCTAACACATGCTAGAAATTGTCAATGCATGCTGAAGATTGTTAGGGAGTTCTAGGGAATCATAAGGGAGAACTAGGTGAAAATGCATGGAAATGAAAAAATAAGAGTGTGTTATAAGGAGTGTCGACGAATTCCAGGTGTCTCAAGGACAAAGTGTGTTAGGAGAAGGTCATAATAGGACTTGTAGGAGGGAAGCCTATGGTTAAAATAAGGGGTTGTTCAAAGCAATTTCAGATAAACGGAGACTTTGGGTTGGACACAACATTGTTTTTCCAATGAATTGGTTGGGTTCCTAAGTCGCAAAAAATGTAAGGCTATCTATGAGGGCGTGACAACTAGGGAGTGCTAAGGTGTACGAGAGAATTCCAGGAAGTACTAACACATGCTAGAAAATTTCAAGGCATGTTAGGCATGCCAAGATGTGCCACGTGCTAAGGTGTGGTGTGAAAGCATGCTAGGGAGTGTTAGGTCCAAGTGCTAGGGAAACACAAGTGAGAACTAGTTTCAAATTCATGGAAATGAAGTTTCAACAAGTTCCAGATGTGGTAAGGAGGGAGTGACAAGGTATGTTATGTAGTTCCAAGGCATGCTAGAGTCTTAGGGAAGCATACCAAGATGTGTCATGCGCTAGGGTGTGCTAATGTGTGCTAAGGAGTGTTAGGGAGTACTAGGGATACATAAGCGATCACTAGGTTAAAATGCATGGAAATGAATGAAGAAGAGTGTGTGATAAGGAGTTTCAATGAGTTCTAGCTGTGCTAAGGAGAGAGTGACAAGATGTTCTAGGTAGAACTAAGTCATTCTAGATTTCCAGGGTGGCATGCGACAAAGATATGTCAGTTTCCAGCGCGTGCCAACATGTGCTAGGAAGTGTTAGGGAGTGTTAGGGAAACACAGGGGAGCACTAGATAAAATTAATGCTTAGAAATGAACAAATAATAGTTTGTGATAGGAAGTGTTAGTGAGTTCCAGGTGTGCTAAGGAAGGAGTGACAAGCTATGCTAGAGGTCAGGGAAACATGCCAATATGTGTCAGGTTCTAAGGTGTGCCAATGCATGTCGGGGAGTATTATGGAATGCCAAAGAAAGTCAAGGGAGCACTAGTATCAAATGCATGGAAATGAATAAGAGTGTGTGACAGGGAGTGTCAATGAGTTGTAGGTGTGCTAATGAGGGAGTGGCAAGGTATGCTAGGTTGTTCCAAGGAATGCTAGTGCGTCAGGGCGACGTGCCAAGATGTGACAGGTGTCAGGGTGTGCCAATGTGTGACAAGGAGTGTTAGGGAGTTCCATAGAAACACAAGGGAGAACTAGTTCAAAATGCATGGAAATGAATGGATAAGAGTGTGTGATAGGGAGTGTCAGCGAGTTCCAAGTCTTCTAAGGAGGGAGTGAAAATGTTATATGTTAGGTAGTGCCAAGGCATGCTGGAGTGTTAGGGAATGTCAGGGAGTGCTAGGGTGTGTTAGGGAGTGAAAAACATGCCAATAAATGTAGGGGATGCTAACACATGCCACGTGGTGCTAAGGGAGTGTTAAACGTGCTACGTGTTGTGGCATGTCAAGCTGTAAACTATGTCTCTTAGTTCTTTTTGGCCACGGTTGGATGTGAGCATTGAATTGGTAACTTGTTAAGTGGGATGAGTTGACATTGGAAATGAGTAGCCTAAGATGATTTATAGGAAGTTATTAGGTGAACAAGGCATATTATAGTTGTAGTAATTGTAACTTGGTCAGGCTATTATAGTCAAGGAATGACTTGGTTGGGTTCCCAAGTCTAAAAAAAGGTAAGGGTAGTTGTGAGGACATGATAGCTAAGGAGTTCCAAGGAATGAAAAAGTGTGCTAAAATGTGGCGGACAATGTCAATGCATGTTGAGGAGTGTTAGGGAGTTCCAAGGGAACACAATGGAGAATTAGATCAAAATGCTTGGTAATGGATGAATAAGAGTGTGTTCCAAGGAGTGTTAGTGAATTTCAGGGGTCCCAAGTGTTAGCCATCAGTAAACTTTGCTATAGCAGATGATGGCTAAATTTGTTGTGTGAGCCTTCAAGAGATTATTTTCATAGAAAACTACTCATTTTTGAAGCCTTTTGTTGTCTTCTGACTTAAGAGTAATCTTCACTTCTGTTTCCTTCAAAAGAGAATTCCAAGAAGCCTTGCTAGTCCCAAGAAAACTGTGTTGAAAGCCTGTTATCCCTCCATCACTCATTTCCATCATTTCACATTAAAACATCCTTTTTCCCTTTTAAATCCATTTTTTCCCCTCTCACAATGCTTGTCTTTTCCCCTTATTCACTTCCAAATTCATCCAAAATCCCTTCTAACACTTGTCCTCCCCTTCATAAGATTCAAAATCCTCCTTGTCAGCCTACCGAAAGCCTAAATTTGGCCCAAAACTGCATATTTTGGTCCAAAAAAGGCATTGTTTACTAAGCAGAGTTTAAGCCCTCGAGGGCATAAAACTTCAGCCCCTATTGTAATATGGCTCTATTCTACACCCGAGCGCTTGAGCTCCAGTCCTCTGTTTCCAGCCCCTTCCACTAAGGCCCGATCTCTTCACTTTTTCCATGAAACCGTGCCCTCATCCATGGCATTAACCCTTTGTCCAACCCCAGTCGTTGATCCCACCAGATCAATGGCCATCGGTCACCCCTGCACTTCCATTTCTCTGACCCATCACTCCACAGTTCCATCTCTGCTTTTAATCCCAGCCATCCAATCAATAGATCCAATGGCTCGGATCTTCGTTCGCCCTGGACCCACTCCATCCTCTCCCCACACCTTGGTGTTGTATCGCATGACACGTTGACCATTGATCTGCACGTCTCCTCACAGATCGGACGACCGGGATCTTATCGCGCACCAACTCGTCCCCCCTCCCCCTTCCATGCGTTTTGAACGTGGAAAAGACGGTGTTGGAGGGATACGTGTCATCCCCTAATGTGTATCGCGTTAAATCAGCCCAAAACCGTTTACCACTCAACCCTCGCGCGAAAACCAATTCTATTTTCACAAAACCGCTTTTCGATTTTCACGCCATAAATCGAGTTTAAACCCTGGTTTATTTGCTCTTCGCCATAGAACCTTCTCCACCTGCATTCTGCCTCTCTACAACGCTCCTCCACCACCATACTGAGCCTCTGAAGAAGTTTAAACCCTAGCCCACAAGATTTATTTAATATATTGTTTGTTTTTCAGGTTTTAATGGTGGATTAATATACAGGCCTCCCACAACAAATTACAGTTGTAGGACCTTGGGTGACGATTTTCTAAGACCCAATTGAACGAAAAGGGGGACAAAAGGTGAATCTTCATGTTTTATTCAATATATTACGATCATTTGAATGAATAATCAAACCCTCCAACACAGTAAAGGAGCCACCTGTACATCAAGAAATACAGCAAACAGTGAAAATTAAAGGAGCGCAGAGACTAAAGGTAAACAAATAAAGGTTCGAAGAAATCATCAAAGGTGATAAAGAAAACACAAAATATTATGAAGGCGAAAGTAAAATCAGGCTTAAAGCAATATCAAAGGGCCCAATCAGAGTTTAAAGGCCTAAACACACAGATCAACAGAAGAAGAGTCTCGAATGCCACATCTACAGAAGCTATTACTCCACCAAAGGACCAAAAGGACACCTGTAGTCTGCTTTGCCTTTCAAAGACACCTTGACAGCCATCCTATTGACAAACCCTCTTTAAAACTATCAGAACAGTTATTAAGCAGACATGGGGCTACAAAACCCAAAAGATGACAGTTTGCTTGTCCCAAAGGTCAAACAGGGTACTTCAGACCAAGATAGCTTCAAGGGACAGGCCTAAGAGTTATTACTAGCCTACTAGTTGGTTTTAGATTCAACTAAAAGAAGCTAAAGTGGTACAAACAATTATTGCAATGATTATTAAGCAGCATGGGCATTCGAATACCTCTTCCCCCTCTGTCTTAATTTATATTTATTACCATTTCTGCGGCACTCTTCCTCTTTGCACCTATATGTATTCACAGAAAACTCATTGTAAAGGGTTGGAAAATTGTTAATTGTTGAACTGTTATTGAGTAAGAGTTGTTGAGTAGTTGTAATATAGTAGGCTAGGAAGAGAAGTACTACAGATTGTAAAAGCTATTGGACTCAAAGTATGTGACTGGTTTCACACATCAAATACACAAGTAGATTCACAGGATCCTGGTCTATATTATTGGTGATGTTTTTCCTTATTGTCACTATTGCCTCCTATGTTTTTCACTTTGTTCATATTCTCCGATAAAGAGCAGAAAATATAGATTAGGATTTACTTCTAAAATACCCTAATTATGAATGATAAGCTTTACCTATATGTTTTCTTCTAAATGTGTGTTTGAGGATGAATCAATAGAGTATAACCAGTCAAGGAATGTTGGTGAGCCCATGTCTTGCAGTGTAGAACTTGAGATTCTGTTCTTGAATGTTGTTGAAAGGTTTTCTAAGTAGAGTTAAACTAGGGAAGTCTATGGTTAGCCCTGTCCTCTAGTTTCTTCTCCAACAACCATCTTCGAAAAGTTCCCTTAAGATTATGTTGAAAGCAGGATAGGTTAAAAGTCCTTACTTGATATTAGGCTACTTTTTATGTTTATCTTAAATGTTCTCCCCTTGAAGAGTATGTCAAAAGCAGGATAGGTTAAAAGTCCTTACCTGATCTTAGGCTTCCCTTTGTTTTCCTATATGTTTGTTTCTTTCACATCATTTCTTAATGTTTCATACCACAAACTCAAATTAAAGAGATCTTTTGATATAGATGACTTGCCCTATGGAAACCCTTGAATAGTTGTTGTGAAAATAAACCCTTTTATGACTCCATACCCAATGGATTGACACTTTTTCTTAAACTATCTTCCCATGCTGAAATATCCTTCAATTTATTCCTTCCTTCACACTTCACATGACCTTCTTCGTTGATGACCCCCAACCAACAAACAAACAAATCCCTTGTGCTTAATAACTAGCCTAATATCATATCATAAGCCTTAAAGCATATCATTCTAAAACACATATAGAGAGATCCCTCTCTGAATCTAGGAGGGCTAGATCCTAGGATTCCAAAGTGGTTATGATGTTGCCTTGTCATTCGATATGACAATCTTCCAAATCACAAGACTCTAACATAATGGCGACTCCGCTGGGGAAATTTCTGAGTGAATTACATCTTATAGATCCTTAAGACCTCGGAAGACCCACAGATTGGTAGATAATTGCTGATGGTGGACAACAACCTGCTTTAAAACATTCGAAATCATCCACTTGGCGACTCCACAACTCCTAAAATACCAAAGGACTCCACTGGTGATCAATAGGCCTGTTGATTACCCCTGGTTTCACAAATACTCCACTGGGAAACCCATTCTATGATAACATCACTCGTACTCAGTCTAGGAAGCTTCAAAGATTAATTTTTCTTTGTTAAAGATTAGTTTGCCTCTAAATATTGTCATATCTGCCTAACTTTATTCTATGTGGGTCTAAATCTTAACATACTGGCTCCAAAAAGAATTCATACCAGAGCCTATCCTAATCCAAATCCTCCTGAAATAGTTGATAATCCAGAAAGCATTCTTAGGAAGTCTCCTATGTCTAGGAATCCAACTATTATCAGTTCAATTCATAGATCTAATTTTGTCCCTGAAAACCTTTCAGATCTTCAAGAGATCCAAGTTGACTTAGATTTTCCAAGTAGTTTACCAAGAACTAAGTCACTTAGTGGTATAGATCAGACATACTTTGAGCCTCCTAGTTCGCCACAACATAGTGGCCAACATATTAGCAGCAGAGAAACCCCTCCATCCACACCTCCTGATACTCATTTCATTCATAATTTCAGTTTCTCTCATCCCAAATATGCTCAACAGGTCTTGGCTAGTCCTAGCACTTCTGCCATCCATACTCTACTGTAAACCCCCCATTTTTCCCTCCCATCTACATCATGGTTGCATGGTATGCTCCTCTAGTCCTTCCTTTACCTTTAGCTGCCTTACCACAAGGTTATTCAACCACTATTCCTCTATATGATGCCAGTAGTGCCATTTCTGCCCCACAACATGTCGACAAAATGAATGATTACTTTGATAGGAATGAAATAGGTGATGAGACTGTTAAACTCAGATTTTTTGCTCAAAGTTTAGGGGGAAAAGTAGGAAAATGGTTCAAAAGCTTAACCCCACAGAGCATCAATGATCTTCCTGCCTTTCATCAACTATTTTTGAACAAGTGGGAAGTCAGGAAAAACCCTCTCCAAATTCTCTCAGAATATGAGAATATGAAAAGGAATCCGGGGGAAGGTGTATAGGAGTACTGTGCTAGATACAATAGGGCATACAATGCCATACCAGCTCTTGTGAAACCTCCACAAGGCAAAGCTTTAATGAAATTCCTTGATGGATTTGATCCTAAAATGGCCTACCAACTGAGGGAAAAGGAATACCTCACATTATAAGATATGCAGCAAGGGGCAATGAACGTTGAGGCAAATTTGATTGCCAAGAGAGCTAGGATGAGGACTGAAAAGAAAGTAACCTATAGGGAAGACACTGCACCTTCCACATCTGAATCAAAATTAGACCATCTAGCCAAGAACATGGATAGGTTATAAAGAATGATGGAGAGGGTGGTTTTCCAAACAAATGCTTAGAATAGGAACCAACCTCAAAATCAGAACTAGAACTTTAGGAGAAACCCCCGTCAAATTAGACAAAGAGATATTGATCAACAAATTAGACCTCCATTTCAAGAAAATTATGTTGATGAAGATGAGGGAATGACAGAAGAGCCAGAGGGGACTGATATAAACATGTTGGGAGTAAGTAATGAATGCCCTGCCTTTTTCACAAAGGATGATCAGGCCACATATATATATGATGATAATGAAGGCTTAGAATCTGAAGAGTATAGGCAAGGCTTTGAGAATGCCATCATGGAGGTCCATAGACAATATGACCTCAGGAGAAAAAGGAACCAAGAAACTCCCCAAACAAAGACCTCTGAAAATGATGTTAAAAACAGATCTGAAAGGGTGGTTAGAAGGGCTGCTAAAAACAACAAAACATCAGCTGAAAGTTCTGGTAAAAATAAGAGGAAATGCACTCAAACCACTAATAAATAGAGTGGTGACCCTAACAGCACTAGCACTTCAGCTAGTGTCCCTATAAAAACAGTTTTAACTGATGTACATAGTAAAAACCAGCAAGTTGATTTTGCTGATAAGTTAGTGACTAACAAGACAAATTTGAGCCTTTCAAAGAATCCGTTCCCTTTCAATTTGGAAAGTGAAATTGCTAAAATCAAGATCTCTGTCCCCCTCACTGATTTAGTCACTCAAGATGTATATAAATGTCAGGTGTTAAAGGCTTTGAACATAGAAGAAAATAATGACTCTTTCAACCTAAATGATGATCAGCCAACCCTTTTATTTGGTCCTAAAATTGAAGGAAAATTCCAAGAAGGAGTGGTCCCTCCTTTCTCTGTCAATTTGAATATCCATGACAAGATTTTGCACAATGCTATGCATGATTCAGGGGCTTCACATAACCTCATGCCCAAAGTAATCATGGAGAGATTAGGCCTTGAGATAACCAGACCCTATAAATATTTTTATTCTTTTGACTCCAGTAGAGTAAAATGCTTAGGCCTGATCAAATATCTTTATGTAAAGTTGACGCAGATCCCAGCCAAATGCATAGTGATTGTTGTCATAGTGGCTAATGTGCCCCCCAAATATGGCATGCTTCTTTCAAGATCATGGGGTGCTAAGCTTAAATTTACCATGCAAATGGACATGACATATGCCACCATCCCTATTTTCAGTAAACTTAGAAGACTTTATAGGGAATCACACATGAAATTTATGGTGAGTAGTCAAGAAAAATCAGAAAATTCCCCTCTTTATTCTGTCCATATAGACCTAAACTCATTCATTCTTTACAATGATGAAAGCTTTGATGAGCTAGATTTGGAAAGTAAGCAATCACCCAACATAACAGAAAACATAGGAGGAGAGGATAAGAAGGGAGAGGTTCTCAAAGAGTTTGCCAAATCTGAAAGTTACAACAAACAAAACAGAGAGTATGAACAACCCACTATACACCAGCTTAGTGAAAATCATGAGAGTCAAGAAGAAAGGCTTCAACTCCATGAAAACTTTAAGGAACAAGACCAACATAAACATGCTGCAAAACCCATAAAACTGCATAATGAAAGTCAGAACACACAGGACAAAGGGGACAGGAATGAAAACAACAACCAGTCTGAAACCAACGCTCTTTGGAGTATGAGTTTTGATGGGTCTTGTAATAAAACTAGTGCAGGAGCAGGTGTGTGGCTTCACAACATAGAGAATAATTACGCTGAAAGCCATTCATACAAGTTAAACTTCCAATGCACAAATAACATAGCAGAGTATGAAGCACTCCTCTTAGGACTACATTTACTGAAGAAATTAGGATCCAGAAGGATAGCTGTTCATGGAGATTCTGAACTGATCATTAGACAAATTAATGGAGAGTACACTGCCAAACATCCAAGACTAAGAGCCTATAGAAATGATTCCATGGACCTTTGAAAAATTTTGAGGAATATGAACTTGATTTGTCCCTAGAGACCAAAAAATTCTTGCCAATGGTCTAGCTTGTGCTTCCAGTTCATGCCAAAGACCCTATGACAACAAATAGTTCACAGTCCAAGTGAAATGTAGACCAGCTGTCCCAGATAATGAAAATTATTGGCAGGCCTTTGAGGGAGATAAACAGATAGAGGACTTCCTGCAGTTCAGAAATGAGTTTGAATTTCCAAATTCAAACTCAAAATATGATAAATACTGTCTTAATGAGGAAAAACCTGCTGAAAAAGAACCTCCTCCCATTATAGAAATAAATCTGCTAACCCGCGAGTTCGAAAATCAAACAGAAGAGTACATAAACTCAGGAAGAGAAGACATAGAGGTACTACAGTCTAAAGACAAAGGCTTACCCAAAGGACTAGAACCTCTAGAAGACTTGTTTGATTTTAATGATGTTACCAAGAAACCAACAATAGAACCCACTAAATCTGATATTGAGGAATGCAATATAGGCATTAAAGACAAACCTAAAATGATCAATTTATCTAAAACATTTCTAGCTCACATGAAACTGAAATATATTGAGTTGTTTAAAGAGTTTTCTGATGTATTTGCTTGGAGCTATGAAGATTTAAGGGCATATGACACAGAGACCATTCAGCACAAGATACCACTTAAAGAAAACCAAAAACCATTTAGGAAAAAATTATGCAGAATAAACCTTGTGCAGTTACCTCTGGTTGAGAAAGAAATTAGGAAAATGTATGATGCTGGAATTATTGTCCCTGTGAGATACTTAGAGTGGGTATCTAATCTTGTAGCTGTAAGAAAGAAAACAGGAGAAATAAGGCTCTGTATTGACTTTAGGAACTTGAATATAGCCTCATTAAAGGACAACTATCCCTTGCCTAAAATGGATCACATCTTACAAAGGGTAGTTAGTTCCAGGAGGATTTCTTTGCTACATGGCTTTTCAGGATATAATCAGATATTGGTACTCCCTGATGACCAACTGAAAACATCCTTCACTACTCCTTGGGGTACTTTCATGTATGTGAAAATTCCTTTTGGACTAATGAATGTTGGTGCCACATTTCAACAAGCCATGGATATTTCTTTCTCAGAAGAAATAGGACACTTCATTGTGATTTATTTAGATGACATTATAGTCTATTCCAAAACAGATGAAGAACACCTAGTACACCTAATAAAGATCTTTGATAAATGTAGAAGGTTTAGGCTATCTTTAAATCACAAGAATACATTGTTTGGTCTCCAAGAAGGTAAGCTTCTTGGTCACATCATATCTGAAAAAGGGATTAAAATAGACCCAGAAAGGATTGAAGGTATATTGCAGATCAATTACCCCAGAAACCTCAAAGAAATTCAATATTTCATTGGAAAGATTAATTTCTTAAGAAGGTTCATACCCAACCTGGCATAATTCCTTAGGAACATGACAAACATGCTAAAGAAAGAGATAGGAGTTAAATGGACCTTAGAAACAAAGAAATACTTTGAACTGGTCAAACATGCACTTACCCAAGAATCGGTTCTTATCAGTCCTAATTTCACTAAGGACTTCCTCATATTTCCATTTGCATCAGAACATACTGTGGCCACTGTCCTATTACAGAAAAATCTAGAATGACAAGAGCAGCCAATTGCATTTTTCAGCAAGGAATTAAGAGATGCATCTCTGAAATATAATATCATGGAAAAACAGGCCTATGCTTTGGTCAAAGCCTTGAAGGATTTCAGAGTTTATATCTTACACTCTCACATTATTGCATTTGTGCCTCATGTAGTGGTAAAGGACATTTTGTCACAAGATCCTGATGGAAAAAGAGGAAAGTGGATTGCTGTGATATTGGAATATGGTTTGGAAATTAAACCCACTAAACTCATCAAGGGTCAAGGCTTAGCACAATTAATGGCTGAATCTAATTTGCAAGCACTTGATATAAACATGTTAGATGCATTAGATGAACAGGAAGAGTTGGAAACTCCTCTTATTGAAGATCATTTCCTCAATTCATCTTGGTATGTTGATATTTTGTATGTGCTTACTAATCTCAATGCCCCTCCTGGTATGTCTAAAACAAAGGCAAGATTCTTGAAGTTAAAGGCTGTTAATTACTGCATTGTAGATAAATGTTTATATTGGAAGAATTCTAGTGGTTTATTGCTTAAATGTTTTCCTGAGATTGATGCAGATAGAATCAAGCATGAGTTTCATGAAGGAGAATGTGGAGGCCATCTCTATTGGAAAACCACTGCTAATAAAATCCTTAGAGTTGGTTATTACTGGCCCACCTCTTTTAAGATGTCCACAAAATGATAGTTTCTTGCCACAAATGCCAAATATTTGAAGGCAAGAGAAAAATGCTTCCCTTGCCCTTGCAACCAGTCACTGTTGAAGCTCCTTTTCAACAGTGGGGCCTATAATTCATTGGGGAAATCCATCCTTCCTCATCTACCCAACATAGATGGATACTCAAAGCCACTGATTATTTCACCAAATGGATAGAATCCATCCCTTCTAGGAATGCCACAGACTCAGTTATCATAAAATTCCTTGAAGATCATATCATGTCTAGATTTGGCTGTCCTAGGAAAATTATCACTGACAATGTTGCTACATTTGGTTCTAAAAAGATGGTTGATTTCTATCACAGATATCAGATTGTGCTTGGTCATTCCACAACTTATTACCCTCAAGGAAATGTGCTAGCAGAGTCTTCCAATAAGAGCCTAATAAACATAATAAAGAAGCTGCTGGAAGAAAATCAGAGGTCATGGCACAACAAGCTAGTACATGCTTTATGGGCAGATAGATTGACAACAAAGAAATCAATTGGAATGTCTCCCTATTAGCTACTTTATGGAGCAGATGGAGTTTTTCCTACCAGTTTAGGAGTGCCAGTGATGAAGTTGGTCCAATAAATACAATCAGAGGAAGATAACATGATGAAAAGGATAAATTAGACCATACATCTTCAGCAAACTAGGGAAGAAGTTTATAATAGAGAACAGAAAGTACAAGAGAATATCAAAAAGTTGTTTGATAAGAGGACAAAGGCAAGTGATTTAAAAATTGGTGACAAAGTACTCAAATGGGATTCCAGGAGAGAAGATAAGGGAAAACATGGAAAGTTTGACAATTTATGGCAAGGTCCTTACATCATTCAATATGCCATTGGTCATAATGCATTTTTTCTGTAGGAGATGGATGGAATAGACCTTTTTGGAGGTCATGTCAATGGCAGGATGCTCAAGCATTATTTTTGTTGAAAATATCATTTTTTCATTCTCCACTGTAAATACCATTGCTTTGTTTTTTTTTTGAAAGAAAGAAAAAATGAAAAAAAAATACAAAAACAATAGAAAAGTAAAAGAGGGCAGATTATAAAAGAAGAAAGGTATAGCCCCATACCAAAATTAAAAAAAGAAAAAGAAAAGGGAAATCTGAAAGTGTGCAAGCCTAAATGCCATTACTTGAAAGAGCACTACTATTTAGTCATACAACCTAATCATGATTAGATAGATTTCAATTTACTACTGATAGGTTAGTAAATCAGATTAGCCAAACAATTTAATCTTGGCTTATCAGTAGACTAGATTAGGATAGAAAAACAGAGGTTCAAACAAGCTTAAATCCTGAACATGTAAGTTTGATGAAGAATGGCTCTAATTAGATCAAAACCTGAGCCAAAGAGAAGAAAAAGAACTGGTTCTAACATGTTGAAAACTTGAACCAGGAAAAGAAGAAGAAGACAGCTCAAAGAGATCAAAATCAGAGGTGAAAGAAAGAAGGAAGGACTCTCATTGTTTTTAGATATTAAGCCTTCCAAGTTTTGTTTTACTTTCTGCAAATAAAGGTCTATGTGTAGTTTTTTTTGGATGTCATAGCCATCACAACAAATCAGACAGCTTAATCCTGGTTTGGTTGTGTTTTCAATTTCTATTTTAGAATATAGAGAATGCATATCTATTAGACAATTTAATCCTGGCAGATAGTAGATTACGTAGAGAATTTTTGAGTCCAACTGCTTAATCTAGACTCATGGAAGTTAGAAGGGTAGTTTTAGATTAGTTTTATTGCTTTCAATAAAAGAAATAAAATTTTGATGTCAAAATGTTTGCAAGTCCAAGTGCACCTTATGAAAAAAAAATGTTAGGAAAGTAGGTTGTGTAGGTAGTTGTTTAGAGAAAGAGATCTATTTGTTGATGTAATTCTGATCATCCTTCCAAGCAGCATGATCAAAGAAGAAAAGGTTTTCAAAATGCAAAGCACAGGTCTACATTCCAGAGATAAATCTCTAAAGTTCTTGACACCTCCATGGAGCTGCCATCCCCAAGTGGAGCCACTGTTAGTCATCAGTAAACTTTGTTGCAGCAGATGATGGATAAATTTGTTGTGTGAGCCTTCAAGAGATTATTTTCATAGAAAAATAGTCATTCTTGAAGCCTTTTGGTGTCTTCTGACTTAAGAGTAATCTTCACTCCCGTTTCCTTCAAAAGAGAATGCCAAGAAGCCTTGCTAGTCCCAAGAAAAATGTTTTGAAAGCCTGTTATCTCTCCATCACTCATTTCCATCATTTCACATTAAAACACCCTTTTTCCCTTTTAAATCCATTTTTCTCCTCTCACAAGACTTGTCTTTTCCCCTTATTCACTTCCAAATTCATCCAAAATCCCTTCTAACACTTTTCCTTCCCTTCATAAGATTCAAAATCCTCCTTGTCAGCCTACCAGAAGCCTAAATTTGGCCAAAAAACACATATTTTGGTCCAAGAAAGGCACTGTTTACTAAGCAGGGTTTAAGCCCCCGAGGGCTTAAAACTTTAGCCCCTATCATAATATGGATCTATTCTGCGCCTGAGCACTTGAGCTCCACTCCTCTATTTCCAGCCCTTCCACTAAGCTCTGGTCTCTTTGATTTTTCCATGTAACCGCGCCCTCATCCACGTCATTAACCCTTCGTCCAACCCTAGCCGTTGATCCCACCCGAACAACGGCCATTGGTCACCCTTGCACTTCCATTTCTCCGACCCATCACTCCATAGTGCCATCTCCGCTTTTACTCCCAGCCGTTTGATCAATAGATCCAACGGCTCGGATCTCGGTTCGCCCTGGCCCCACTCCATCCTCACCCCATGCCTTGGTGTTGTATCGCCCGACACACTGACCGTCGATCTGCACGTCTCCTCGCAGATCGGACGACCAAGATCTTATCGCACACCAACTCGTCCCCCCCCCCCCCCCTGTTTCGTGTGTTTTGAACGCGAAAAAGGCGGTTTTGGAGGGATATGTGTCATCCCCTAATGTGTATTGCGTTAAATCGGCCCAAAACCGTTTACCGCTCAACCCTCGCGCGAAAACCACTTTTGGTTTTGCAAAACTGCTTTTCCATTTTCACGCCATAAATCGAGTTTAAACCCTGGTTTCTTTTCTCTTCGCCATAGAACCTCCTCCACCTACATTTTTCCTCTCTGGAACGCTCCTCCACCACCATACTGAGCCTCTGAAGTAGTTTAAACCCCAACCGACAGGATTTATTTAATATTTCTGTTTTTTTTGCAGGTTTTAATGGTGGATTAATACATAGGCCTCCCACAGAAAATTATAGTTGCAGGACCCCAGGTGACGATTTTATAAGGCCCAATTGAATGAAAAGGGGGAAAAAAGGTGAATCTTTAGGTTTTAGTCAATATATTACGATCATTTGACTGAATAATCAAACCCTCCAGCGCGGTAAAGGAGCCACCTTTACATCAAGAATTATAGCAAACAGTGAAAATGAAAGGAGCGAAGAGACTAAAGGTAAGCAAATAAAGGTTCGAAGCAATCATCAAAGGAGATAAAGAAAACACAAAATATTATGAAGGAGAAAGTAAAATTAGGCTTAAAGCAATATCAAAGGGCCCAATCAGAGTTTAAAGGCCTAAACACACAGATCAACAGAAAAAGAGTCTCGAATGCCACATCTATAGAACCTATTACTCCACCAAAGGACCAAAAGGACACCTGTAGTCTGCTTTCCCTTTCAAAGACACCTTGATAGCCATCCTGCTGACAAACCCTCTTTAAAACTGTCAGAATAGTTATTAAGCAGACATGGGGCTACAAAACCCAAAAAATGACAGTTTGCTTGTCCCAGAGGTCAAACAGGGTACTTCAGACCAAGATAGCTTCAAGGGACAGGCCTTAGAGTTATTACCAGCCTGCTAGTTAGTTTCAAATTCAACTAAAAGCAGCTAAAGTGGTACAAACAGTTATTGCTATGATTATTAAGCAGAATGGGCATTTGAATACCTCTCCCCCTCTGTCTTAATTTATATTTATTACCATTTTTGCAACACTCTTCCTCTTTGCACCTATATGTATTCATAGAAAACTCATTGTAAAGGGTTGGAAAATTGTTAATTGTTGAACTGTTATTGAGTAAGAGTTGCTAAGTAGTTGTAATATAGTAGGTTGGGAAGAGAAGTATTAGACTGTAAAAGCTATTGGACTCAAAGTATGTGATTGGTTTCGCACATCAAATACACAAGCAAATTCACAGGATCCTGGTCTATATTATTGGTGATGTTTTTCCTTATTGTCACTATTGCCTCCTATGTTTTTCAATTTTTTCATATTCTCCGATAAAGAGCAGCGAATATAGATTAGGATTTACTTCTAAAGTACCCTAATTCTGACTGATAAGCTTTATCTTTATGTTTTATTCTAAATGTGTGTTTGAGGATGAATCAATAGAATATAACCAGTCAAGGAATGTTGGTGTGCCCATGTCTTGTAGTGTAGAACTTGAGATTCTGTTCTTGAATGTTGTTGAAAAGGTTTTCTAAGTAGAGTTGAACTAGGGAAGTCTATGGTTAGCCCTGTCCTCTAGTTTCTTCTCCAACAACCAGCTTCGAAAAGTTCCCTTACCTGATCTTAGGCTTCCCTTTGTTTTCCTATATGTTTGTTTCTTTCACATCATTTCTTAATGTTTCATACCACAAACTCAACTTAAAGAGATCTTTTGATATAGATGACTTGCCCTATGGAAACCCTTGAATAGTTGTTGTGCAAATAAACCCTTTTATGACTCCATACCCAATGGATTGACACTTTTTCTTAACCTATCTTCCCATGCTGAAATATCCTTCAATTTATTCCTTCCTTCACACTTCACATGGACTTCTCAGTTGATGACCCCCAACCAACAAACAAAGAAATCCCTTGTGCTTCATAACTAGCCTACTATCATATCATAAGCCTTAAAGCATATCATTCTAAAAAAGAGATAGAGAGATCCCTCTCTAAATCCAAGAGGGCTAGATCCTAGGATTCCAAAGTGGTTCTGATGTTGCCTTGTCATTTGGTATGCCAATTTGCCAAATCACAGGACCCCAACACCAAGGATGAAGTGTTTTAGGAGAAGTTCAGAATAAGACTTGCAAGAGGGAAGCCTATGGTTGTGATAAGGTGTGGACAAAGTAATTTCAGATAAAGGGAGACTTTGGGTTGGGCATAACCTTTTTTTTCTAATGACTGGGTTGGGTTCGCAAGTTGCAAAGAAATGTAAGTCTATCTATGAGCGTATGAAAACTAGTGAGTGCCAAGGTGTTCCAGGGAATGTAAGGTTCCCAAGTAAGGTTAGTTGTGAGGACATGAGTGCCAAGGCGTGCTTGGGAATGCTAATATGTGACAGATAGTGTGAAGGAATGTCAAACATGCTAAGATGTTCCAAGTGTTAAGCCATGCCAAGATGTGCAAGGGTGTGACAATGCGTGTCAGGGACAGTCAAGGAAATAAAATAGAGAAACAAGATAAACTACACTTATATGAACACATAAGAGGGTTAATAATTCATAAATTTACCTTGTTCGTGAGGGGCATTCTAGGCACACTAACACTAGGTGTGAATATGTGCCAAGTGCCAAGTGTTAGTGCATTCTACATGCCAAATCTTCCTCTATTGCTACTCATCTACTCTCCAATAGTTGATCTCAAATAAATTTAATATTAAACCATCCTAAAGCATACCAAGTCATCTCAATGCATGTCAAACATACTAAAACTTTCCAAGCACTGACATATGCCAAGTGCCAATGTGTGTCAGGGAATGTTATGCATGCTTTGAAGTGGCACGGCATGTTGAAATGTGCTAAGTAGAGAGTGCCAAGGCATGCTGAGGAGTGTTAGGGAGTACTAGGACAACAAAAGGGAGCACTAGGTCAAAATGCATGGAAGTGAATGAACATGAGGGTGTGACAGGGAGTGGCAATGAGTGATAGTTGTAATTCCAAGGAGGGACTAAGAAGGTATTTTAAGCATTCACATACCATATTGACCACTCACTTCGTACCATCCCCACACCATAAAAAAAAAACCTTAAAAATGTCATTATTAAAATATCTTGTGTAGTTTCCTAATGTCATTCAAGTATAATATCGCAATTACTTATGTCAGTAATGGTGCGATTATTTTTTTATTCTCTTAAAGGAACTCTTTCTAGACATGCACCCATCAAACATAAAACATTGAGTGAAATTGAATGGAAATGAATGAATAAGAAGCTGTGTTGGGGAGTATCAACGGGTGTCAGACGTGCCAAGGGGGGAGTAAAAAGGCATCCTACGGAATGCTATGGCATTTCAAGAAGTTCCAGGGTGTTCTAACATGTGTCAGATAGTGCCAAGGCATGAAAATGCATGCCAGAAATGCCAATACATGCCATGTGTTAGGGCATGATGAGATGTGCCAGGTATTAGGGTATGTGAACGTGTGTTAAGGAGACTTGTCAGGCGACAAAAGGGAACACCAAGTTAAAATGAAAATAAATTAACACATATGAGGGTTAATAATTGAGGACCTTGCCGTTTCAAGAGGGGCATGCTAGGCATACCAACACTAGTGCCAATACATGCCAAGGTCCAAGTTTTAGCATGTCTTAAGTTCCAAATCATCCTCTATTACTTCTCTCTTAATTGTGAATAATTTATCTGAAATAAATTTTATCTTAAACCATTCCAAGGAATTCAAGGGCATCCAAACACATGCCAAGAATATTCAAGTGCCACTAAGTGCCAAGAGCCAATATGTGCTAGGGAGTTATAGGGCATGCTATGGAGTTCCAGGTTTGCTAAGGAGGGAGTGAAAATATATGCTAGGTATTTACAAGGCATGATAGAGTGCTAGGGAAGCATACCAAGATGTTCCAAGTGCTAATGTGTGTCGAGTGTTAGCGAGTTATAGGGAAACAAAAGGGAGAAATATGTAAAAATGCATGGAAATGAATGAATAAGAGTGTGTGTGAGTTCCAGGTGTGCTAAGGGGGGAGTGACATGGTATGTTAGGCAGTGCTAAGTCATGCTAGTGTGCTAGAGTGGAACATGGCCAAGATGTGCCTGGTGCCAGGGTGTGACAACACATGATAGGAAGTGTTAGGGAGTCCTAGGGACACACTTAGGGTTTTCGATCAGTTGTTCACAAATCCATTGTGAAAAACTCTTTGGTTTGCTGATTGTTTCCATATTGCTGCTCCAAGATGACAAGTTTATGGGTATGGAGGTTTCCCTTCTTCTCAATGATGCAATCCTCTACAATACCCTGAACTAGGGCTAGTTGGCTACCCCACTTAGCTGCTACTTTATTCATTCAAAGTCTATGAGTCCTTAGGCCCAATACACCTACCCTTCTACTAGTATTTTTTTCCTTCACAAGTACAGGACTTAGATCTCTTCTTTGACAGTCACCTAACAACCCTCCAATTGTACTTGGACTGCCATCAATTTTCCCAACCACAGTCAATTCATTTACTGATCTGGTGCCCACAACATTTCCCTCATCTAGGTTTCTTCAAATATTCCACCTAATAGTGATTCGAGTCCTCTCAAAATCACTAATCTTGTGTACCAATTTATTTTTTGTCCAATATATGAAAAAATCTGAACTACTCATCTTATCATACTTCTAACAATTTGTAGATGACTGAACTAGGGTCAAAAATCATCCATTAACAGTCCATTGACTAAATTTGTATAGGCTGCTACAGATCTCTATCCAAAACTCTATGGACAGTCCACCAAAATCAACTCCTCTTCATGTCAATCCATTCATCATATGGCACAATTATTCTACTCCATCTTCTACTTAGGTTGCACCTTCCTTTGGATTTCCTATCTCTACACATACTTCTACAAACCATCTTCCAAATTTGTGGTATATATTGCAGAGATAAACTTCTCTCTAAGGGTCACAAGCCCTCTTCTTCTATGCAGATTTGTCACAGTCTTAATGGCATACCTTATGGATTGAGCATGCCAGGAAACCTAAATAGGAAATTATACTTCTATTCTAATATATTTAGAACATATCCTATCCACCCATAGAAAAAATGACAACTCTTTCCTCCATAAGGGACTCCGCCTAGCTCATATGGATCCATAGATTTTGGGAATTTCTTTGACTAAATCTTGATCTCAACTTTAGATCTCTACGACCCTAAAACTACAGTTACCTCAGTCAACATTACACTTGTGACTACTTATTTTCTTGCCCTAAATTCTAGTGCAGACCCTCCTCCATTTGTGTTGGTATTTATCACAGACCTTGCAACCTACTAACCACTAGAAGGTAGGGTCTTAACCCTCTCTACTATTTCAAAATTTGATGTGGCCTTCAAACAGAAACACCACTGAGATCACATGCCCAAATTCTCATGAACCGCCTCTCTTAAGCTTGATCTACCATAAGAGAACCAACAATATGCCATCCTAATTCCTATCTTGAACCCATTAAGGTATGTTACATTCTTGTGAACCCTCACATGCTGCTCTTACTCTTGGTGGATGATCATGGCCTCCCTTATCAACACTTACTCAGCCCTCTAACTCGACCTAATTTAGGACTACATATCTCCTGGCCTCCTTGATCAAATGAGCTCCTTCTCACTTGACGTTCTTACCTTCATACTAAGGCCTACTTAAATAGCTCTTCCTAGCTAGGCCTCTTAAGAACGCTAAGAGGCCTAGACCTGAGGAAATATTATTTTTTCTTTTTAATTTTATTTTATATTTTAAACCCCATCTTGGGTTCAAATCCCCTTCGCTTGGGTTATTTTTGCAAAAATTCTTTTGTGGCCAAACTCACACAAATATATCTCACTAGGCTTGTGGAGTACCTCCCAAGCTACACAGTTCAACAACATAGTCTAGTTTTAGTAATCGTAACTTGGTCAAGCTCTTATAGTCAAGCGAGGACTTGGTTGGGCTCCCAAGTTGAAAATTAAGTAAGGGTGCTTGTGAGGGCATGATAACTAGGGAGGGTTAGGGCATGCCAAGGAATGAAAAGGCATGCTAACACATGATGGACAATGTCAATGCATGTTGAGGAGTATTAAGGAGTGTTGAGGCATCACAAGGAAGAAATAGGTCAAAATGCATGGAAATTAACAATTAAGAGTGTGTGTTAGGGAGTGTTAGCGCATTCAAGTCTACCAAGGATGAAGTGTGTTATAAGAAGTTTATAGTATAATTTGCAAGAGGCAAGCCTACGATTGAGATAAGGGGCTTGAAAAAGCCATTTTAGACAAAGGGAGACTTTGTGTTGGGCACAATACTATTTTTTACTTTATCTATTATTTCTATATGACATGTGGCACACTTTGGCCGAACGGTCATGTTTTAAACTATTTTAGACAATTGTATATTATACATTGTTGTGTATAAGTTTTGGGGCACTCGAATTGTGCTAACTTATATCTTGTGTGTCTTTTGGTTCTTGCAAACTCATAGTTAATGATCTATTGTTTATATGAACTAGACATACATGTAAAATATTGAGTACGTAAGCTATGTTGCTTGGTTGTTTTATGGCCATGGCTAGATGTGATCCTTGTTTTGGTAATTTCTTATGTGGGTAAAGTTCAGCTTGGACATGAGTGGCCTAATATGAGATATAGGCAGTTTTTAGGTGAACAAGGCACAATCTACTTGAAGTAGGTGCAATTGATCAAGTTGTTACGGCCGAAGCAGACCAATGTCACATGAAATAAAGTAGCTAAGGAATTGATTGGGTTCCCAAGTCATGAAAAAATGTAAGGCTAGTTGTGAGGGCATGAGTTCCAAGGAATGCTAACATGTGCCAGATAGTTCAAAGGCATGTCAAATATGCTAATATGTGTCAATTTCTAAGGCATGTCAAGATGTGCAAGGGTGCGAGAATACGTGCTAGGGACTATCAATGAAACAAAAATGATAATCAAGTTAAACTACAAGGAAATGAACACATCATAGGGTTAATAAGTCATCAATTTACATTTTCCAAGAGGGCCATGCTATGCACACCAATACTATGTGGAAATAAGTGTCAAGTGCTAAGTGTTAGCGCATTCTAAGTGCCAAATCATCCTCTGTTAATTCTCTTCTATTTTCCAATAATTGATCTCAAATAACTTTAATATTAAATCATGCCAAAGCATACTGAGGCATATTAATGAATTCCAGACATGCTAATGATCATGGCCTCTTTAGGACTACATCTCTCTTCACCCCCTTGATCAAATGAGATCCTTCTCACTTGATGTTATTTCCTTCACCCTAAGGCCTCCTTAAATAGTCTTTCCCTGACCTCTTAGGAACCCTCTATAACTTACATGTTTTATCCACTTAGACCTTAGGAAATATAAATTTCCCTTTTTAATTTTCTTTTAGATTTTAAACCCCATTTTGGGTCCAAAATCCCTTTTCTTGGCTTATTTTCCCACAAATCCTTTTGTGACCAAACTCACACAAACCCATATCACGAGGCTTGTGGAGTACCCCCCAAGCTACACAATTCTACAACATAATCTAGTTGTAGCAATTGTAACTTGGTCAAGCTCTTGTTGTCAAGCGAGGGCTTGGTTGGTTTCCCAAGTTGCAAATTAAGTAAGGGTAGTTTTTAGGGCATGATAGCTAGGGAGGGCTAGGGCATGAAAAGGAATGAAAATTCATGCTAGCACATGTCAGACAATGTCAATGCATGTTGAACTAGAGTGTTAGGTAGTGTCAGGGCATATCATGGGATAACTAGGTCAAAATTCATGGAAAGGAATGAATAAGAGTGTGTGCCAGGGAATGTCAGCGAATTAAGTGTGTTAAGGATGAAGTGTGTTAGGAGAAGTTCATAATAGGATTTGCAGGAGGCAAGATTACAGTTGTTATACGAGGCTCGACATAACAGTTTTACACAAATGGAAATCACTTTGTGCTAGGTACAACATTGTTTTGCCTTTAGCTATTTTTTTTAAATGAGATGTGGCACACTTTGGCTACATTCTCATGTTTTAAACTATTCTAGATATTTGCATATTGTACATTGTTGTGTATAATTTTTGGGGCACTAAACTTGTGTCAGCTTATATCTTGTGTGCCTTGTGCATCTTGCGGTTCTTGCAAATTCACAGTTAATGTTCTACTATTTATATGAACTAAACATATATGTGAAATATTGCATATGTAAGCTATGTTGCTTATTTGTTTTATGGCCATGGCTAGATCATGTGATCCTTGTCTTGGTAACTAGTTAATTGGTACAAGTTAACCTTAGACATCAGTGGCATAAGATGAGTTATAGGTAGTTCTTAGGTGAACAAGGCACAATATACTTATAGTAGGTGCAATTGGTCAAGTTGTATCCTCCCCATCGCATCGCATTGCCTATCGTATCCTTTATAAACTAATTAACTGTAAAGGTTGTGAAGTGTGCGGATGTGATGCCACTTCATAACTAAATTCTATAGAATTTCAGGTCTGGGTGAACGAGTTGTCATTATGTTTTGTGTGTATAACATGTCAATTATGGACTACGAGGTTTATAGCTCATTTCATGAATAAATAGGCCAAAATACCTGGTAATAAGCAAAGGATTTCCACCTCATCGTGCCACTGTCATATTTAAATCCAACGGCCTACGTTTCATTCCGACCCCCCTTTACCATCCTTACTTTATCCTTGCAGAGGGGGTCCGGAACGAATGGTTTTTAAGAAAGGGACCTCCTTATGTGTCACTCTCTCTTCAATTCGCACCCCCCGCCCCTTTCTATTACCACTTACCACTTCATAAGGGTCCAAAATACCACTTTTCTCCTGCAAAACCATTTTCCCCAAATGAAAATCCATTTTTTAGCCAGTTTTACCAGTCCATTTTCGAGGGAGATTCCGAGAATATGGGAACGAATTTTGACAAACAGAGAGAGGTTTTTATTCAGCACAGGCTGAAGAAAAAAAATCTCTCCCATATTTTACATAGGTGTCTTTAGTTGGGATAATCAAAAGCCATCTCTCAGCCCTATTTTTCTGATTTCATTTTTTTCTATGTTGGTCATGATTTTGCAGCGACTGTTGTGGAGATATGGAGATGAATTTTGAAAATACGAGAGAGGTTTTTGACCAGAATGGGGAAAATAACAATAAAATCTCTCATATTTTTCATAGGTGTCACTGTTGGGGACAAAAAAATGTCTGATTTGATCCATATTTTCAGCAATTTCGCCCATTTTTCACGGCATGACAAACATCCCAAGATTTTCAGGAATTTGTTTTTTGATGATGGTTCTTAGATGTGAACAAAGATAATATATTTCGGCAAAAATTTTCCATAAAAATAGCTCCAGACAGTATGACATTAGGACAACAAAGCAATCGATGTTGCACTGGAGTTAATGATCCAGCCAAGGCGGTGCAAGAAAGGCTGGGCTAGACATCAATTTTTTCTCACTTTATCTTTTCGAAATTTTAAAATCCCAATTGCATTCACCTTATAATTCATGAAGGGTCATCGAAGTTAATACAACCAACAATGGCTAACAAAATCACCTCATCATAGCCTTACATGGCCATACTTATCCATTTTCTACTTAAATCGTAATTAATGAAAGTTTTCCAAGGTAGATTAGGGAAAACCGACTTAGTTGTTAGTTAAATACCACTAGAATTATCATTATAAAAGTTTGGATATTTTAGTACCTATATTTTAAGAACTACTATTGAAGAACTTTAATTTTTGGAGCTGGACATCAATAATCAAAGACCGTTTACAGGATTCTTGAGTTGTGTCAAAATGGTGATGTGTTTCATCTTTGTTTAAATGTTTCCATAGTTTTCTCTGATGTGTATCTACTCATCTAATTGTAAATCATAAGTTTTTGATTAAGATTCGTTGTTGGAGCACCTTAATTCTTTCTGCATTTACAATCTGAATGTTTTCTGTTGAAGTTTGATTAAAGAATTATTAATTTCTATTTAGTCACTACGAAACCTTACTGTTTCTTTCACCTCATAATTCATACAGCTCTTAAAATCCATTTAGCACAGTTAGCTTTCCCTATGATTTTCAATTGATTTTGATGTGTCATTCCATCCTTTGACTCCATCGACCAATGGAATAGCTTCTACAGCCCTATCTATCCAACCACACAATCAATCAAACAAACAACCTCCATCACTCTAACTAGCCTAATATCAGTACGTATAACCAGCAAGTTAAATCGATTTAAATCATAAAACAGAGAAAGTCCTCTGTGAGTCTAAGAAGGCTAGGTCTTGGACTCCAAAGCGGTTTGATGTTGTGCTTTATAGTTTATTTTTGCCAATCTTCTAAATTATAGAGTGCAAACAGACTCGAAAAAAAAAATTTTAAACAAAGGGAGACTATGTGTTGGGCACAACACTATTTTTCCTTTATCTATTATTTTTATATGACATGTGGCACACTTTGACCGAATGCTCATGTTTTAAACTATTTTAGACAATTCAATATTGTACATTGTTATGTATAAGTTTTGGGAAACTCGACTTGTGCTGACCTATATCTTGTGTGTCTTATGTATCCTGTGGTTCTTGCAAACTCTCAATCAATGCTCTACTATTTATATGAACTAGACATACATGTGAAATATTGCCTATGTAAGCTATGTTTCTTAGTTGTTTTATGGCCATGGCTAGATGCGATCCTTGTCTTGGTAAGTTCTTAAGTGGGAAAAGTTCAGCTTGGACATGACTAGCCTAAGATGAGGTATAGGAAGTTCTTAGGTGAACAAGGCACAATCTACTTGTAGTAGGTGCAATTGATCAAGTTGTTACGACTGAAGGAGGCCAATGTCACATGAACTGGAGTAGCTAAGGACTTGATTGGGTTCCCAAGTCATGAAAAAAATGTAAGGATATTTGTGAGGGAATGAGTGCCGAGGCATGCTATGGATTGCTAACATGTGCCAGATAGTTCGAAGGCATGTAAACTATGATAAGATGTGTCAAGTGCTAAGGCATGCCAATATCTGCAATGGTGTGACAATACATTCCAGGGACTATCAAGGAAACAAAAAGGAGAAACAAGTTAAAATACAAGGAAATGACCACATCATAGGGTTAATAAGTCATCAATTTACATTTTCCAAGAGGGGCATGCTATGCACACCAACACTAGGTGGAAATGAGTGTTAAGTGCCAAGTGTTAGTGCATTCTAAGTGCCAAATCATCCTCTGTTACTTCTCTTCTACTTTCCAATAACTGATCTCAAATAAATTTAATATTAAACCATGCCAAAGCATATTGAGGCATCTTAATGAATGTTATACAAGATAATGATCATGGCCTCTTTAGGACTACATGTCTTTTTGCGCCCTTAACAAATGAGCTACTTCCCACTTGATGTTATTTCCTTCATCCTAAGGACTCAAATATATTTTCTTAGACCTCTTAGGAACCCTCTAGAACTTACGGGTTTTATCCACTTATACTTTAGGAAATATTAATTTTCTTTTAGATTTTAAACCCCGTCTTGGGTCCAAATTCCCTTTTCTTTGCTTCTATTCACACAAAGCCTTTCGTGACAAAACTCACACAAACCCATCTCACTAGGTTTGTGGAGTACCTCCCAAGCTACACAATTAAAAAATATAGTCTAGTCATAGTAAATATAACTTGGGCAAGCTCTTGTAGTGAAGCGAGGGTTGGTTGGGTTCCCAAGTCAAAAATTAAGTAAGGGTCGAGGTTTGGGGCAGCGCCCCGACGAAAATTTTTTGGTCCTTAATTTCTGGTGGGTTTTCCATGCCCATGGTTTTGTGCATGGTTTTTTGCACATGGTTTTGGGGTACAATGGTTTTCAGCCCCTGGTATTTTTATAGATCCGGTCAAGGGAACTACA
Source organism: Pinus albicaulis (assembly GCA_034641835.2). Taxonomy (NCBI): domain Eukaryota; kingdom Viridiplantae; phylum Streptophyta; class Pinopsida; order Pinales; family Pinaceae; genus Pinus; species Pinus albicaulis. The sequence continues at coordinate 326,097,494 of CM076569.1, read as the reverse complement.
GTTATGTTCTAATCCAGGGTTAATGGATTAGGGTTTATGTATGCTTCGGCATGTATATATATGTGTTGTAACTCTAAAAGGAAAATAATGAAATATCAAGCTGGTCGTCCTGATTTGGGATCTAGGGGAAAATATCTATGTTTATCTGTTTTATGTTTTATGCTCTCGCTATTGTTTATTTTTTGTTATAAGATTTGTGTGTAGATAATTTCTGTTCAGGGTTAAAACCTACATTTCGTATCGGAGCTATTTCAGCTTCAAGGGGATGCCTTTGCTACTGAGGGTTTTTTGCTCGAGCCTGAGGTAGACCCTGTTTAGTGGGAGATCTGCGGGATCAATTCTTGTGGTGAAAGAAGATGGCGAGCAGTGGAAAGATAGAGATCGAGAAATTTAATGGTTAGAGTTTTGAGTGGATAAAGATCAGTGGATCGTGGTAGATCCAGGTACTAAACCAACGATAATGTCAGATGAATACTAGAATAAACTGGATCGGAAGGCTAAGAGCACAATACGGTTGTGTGTCTCAAATTCAGTATTGTTGAGTGTATCTGGGGAAGCTACGCCGAAGAATTTGTGGGAAAAACTTGGGACTTTGTACCAATCTAAGTCTCTGGTGAATAAGTTGTTCCTGTGGAAAAAGCTGTATAACCTGAGGATGAAGGATGGAGACTCAGTGATAGAGCATCTGAACACCTTCAATACTGTGGTAAGTCAACTGTCATCCGTTGATATTAAAATCTTAGATGAAGATAAGTGCATCATTTTGTTGTGTTCTCTATCAGACTCGTGGGACAGTCTGGTTATTGCAATAGGTAGCAATACAACTACCTTGAATTTTGATGACATTGTCTCAGCCTTGTTGTCCGAGGAAATGAGACGGAGAAATATGGAGGGCCAGAATGGAGATGCCTTATCTGTACGAGGAAGGTCTCAAAACAGAAACAAGAATAAGGTTTCTAGGGGGAGATCTAAATCTCTTGGAAAGTTTGTAAAGGTATGTTGGAAATGCGGAAAGGAAGGGCACTAGAAAAGGGACTGCAGATCTAAAGCTCCTGAGAAAAGAAAGGGATCTGATGATGCTCCTTTTGCAGAGGCAAAAACCACCTCAAATGAAGGTGGGGATGTGTATTTGGCTTCTTCTTCAAATAAACATGTAGATCATGAGTCATGGTTGATTGACTCAGGTGCATCCTTTCACTTCACTCCCCATAGGGAGTGGTTCTGCGAGTATGAGAAATATGATGGTGGTGATGTCTTCCTAGGGGATGATAGGAAGGCTAGAATCGTCGGACGTGGAAAGGTCAAGCTGAAGTTGCAAGGTGGAAGGTGTTCTGCATATTCCTGCATTGGCAAAAAATCATATTTTTGTAAGCAAGATGGATGATGCAGGTGTAAAAACAGTGTTCGAGAAAGATGCCTGCAAGATGGTTCGGGGATCACTGGTATTAATGCGGGGAGTTCGGATTGGAACTCTGTACAAGCTACAAGGTAGCACTGTTATTGATGGGTGTAACAGTTCTGTGGTTCCTAAAAGTGGAGTGGAAAGCCTAGCTGTCTCTAGAGAAAAGACCATGCTATGGCATCAAAGGCTTGGACATATTCGAGAGAAGGGCCTTCGGATACTGCATAGAAATGGTATGGTAGAAGGTATGTTGAATTGCTCTCTGGATTTCGATTTTTGTGAACATTTTGTATATGGGAAGCAAAATCAAGTGAGTTTTCCTTTCGGTGCTAAGAGGGCGAACAAGATATTAGAACTTGTGCACAGTGATGTGTTTGGACCTGTGTCAGTTCCATCATTGGGAAAGTCTATGTACTATGTTTCATTCATAGATGACTTCTCAAGGAATACATGGATATATTTCTTGAGGAAGAAATCTGAAGTCTTTGATATATTTGAAGAATTTAAGGCTCTGGTGGAAAACCAGACAGAGAAGAAGATAAAGGCGTTGAGGACAGATAATGGTGGGGAGTTCTGCAAGAAGGAATTTGAAGAGTCTTGTAAGAAGTGTGGTATAGCATGGAAAAAGACTACTCCATACACACCTCAGCAAAACAGAGTTGCAGAAAGAATGAACATAACACTGATGGAAAAGGCAAGAAGCATGCTTAGTGGTACCGCGTTAGGACAAGAATTCTAGGCGGAGGCAGTGGAGATTGCATGCTATCTAGTTAACAGATCACCTTCATCAGTGTTGGAGGATAAGACACCACATGAGGTATGGACTGGTAAGAAACCCTCTCTTTCACATCTAAGGGTATTTGGATGTGATGCATATGTACATATTCCAAAGAATAAAAGGACCAAGTTGGATAATAAATCTGAAAGGTGCATCTTTATTGGGTATAAGGATGGTTTAAAAGGTTACAAGCTTTGGAACCTGGAAATAAGGAAGGTTGTGTAAAACCGAGATGTGGTGTTTAGAGAGGTGAAAGATGTTGTTAAACATGAAGTCATACCAAAAGAACCTAAGAAGATAAAGTTTGAGCTAAAGGAGTATGAATCAAACTCTACAGCAGAAGAAGAAGAGCCACAAACTCCAGCTATGAGAAGATCAGTTCGGGAAAAAAGGCAACTAGAAAGGTATAGTCCATCTTCTTTCTGTTCAGGTTTTGCCTTAACTATAACCAATGATGATCCCAGAACTGGCAGGGAGGTAGTAGATTCAGAGGATGGAAAACTCTAGAAGGAGGCCATGGTTGATGAAATGGCATCCTTGCACAAAAATGAGGCATGGGATCTGGTGGAGTTGTCGGCTGAAGGAAGCCCATTGGGAGCAAATGGGTGTTTAAGAAGAAGATGAATGTAGAAGGCAAGGTGGAGAAATACAAAGCTCGGTTAGTAGCAAAAGGTTATTCCCAGGTGCCGGGAATTGATTTTGGTGATATTTTTTCTCCTGTTGCCAAATTTACTTCTATTAGATTACTTTTATCTGTTGCTGCTGCATTTGATTTTTAGATAGAATAGATGGATGTGAAGACAAAATTTCTTCACGGGGATCTAGAAGAGGAGATCTGCATGAAGAAACCTGAAGGCTTTATGGTGAAGGGTAAGAAATAATTGGTATGCAATTTGAAGAAGTCTCTGTATGGGTTAAAACAATCACCAAGGATTTGGTATCAGAAATTCAATACCTATATACGGGGACTTGGCTTCACCAGAAGCAAGGAGGATCACTGTGTTTATTTTAAATTAATTGGTGATCGTGTTATTTATTTGGTCTTGTATGTGGATGATATGTTGTTTATTGGAAATGACAAAGAAATTATCCAAGATTTGAAGACCCAACTGTTCTCCAACTTCGATATGAAGGATCTTGGTGCTGCAAACTATATTTTGGGCATGGAAATTAAGAGAGATCGGGCAAAGAGGAAGCTTTGGTTAAACCAGAGGAAGTATGTCGAGACTATATTACAGAGGTTCAATATGCAGGATAGTAAACCGGTGAATGTTCCTATTCCTGTAGGTGTAAATATATCTGCTGAACAGTGTCCCAAGACACAAGAAGAAGAGGAGGATATGTCCCGTGTTCCATATGCAAGTGCAGTGGGTAGCCTGATGTATGCAATGGTCTATACTAGACTAGACATTGCACATGCAGTGGGAGTATTGAGCAGGTTTATGTCAAACCCAGGGAAGGAGCATTGGACAACAGTGAAGCGGGTTTTCAGATATTTACATGGCACTAGTGATTATGGCTTGTGCTACCAGGGAAGACCAGGATTGGAAAGAATGTTGGAAATTCATGGTTTTGTTGATGCAGACTAGGCTGGAGATATGGACCAAAGAAGATCTACAAGTGGGTATGTGTTTAGCCTATTTGGAGGCGCAGTCAGTTGGATGAGTAAAAGACAGTTTGTGGTGGCTCTTTCAACTATAGAGGTAGAATACATGGCAACCACTCATGCAAGAAAAGAAGTAGTTTGGTTGTAGAGATTGTGTTCAAGTATGGGGTTGGTACAACAAGCTATAAGGATAGACTGTGATAGCCAAAGTGCAATTTTCTTGGCTAAGAACCCTGCCTATCATTCAAATACAAAGAAAATTAGTGTTCAATACCACTTTGTTAGAGATATGGTTGAGGTTAAAAGGGTGTTGCTGTTAAAGGTGGACACTTTGAAGAATGTTGCAGATGCATTGACAAAGTCTGTGAATACTCAGAAGTTCTCTTGGTGTAGAGAAACAATGGGTGTTGAAGACTTGGGCAAATGACTAAGCTCTCCTGTGGCCCCCTGCGGAAAGAAAACAACAAGTGGGAGAATTTTGGGTATGTGTTATATTCTTTCCACGACTAATCACGTGCGGGGGGGTAAGAGGGGGGGAAATAGCCCCCCCTGTTGGGGACCGGGGCAGCGCCCTGGCGAAAATTTTTTGGTCCTTAATTTCTGGTGGGTGGTCCATGCCCATGGTTTTGTGCATGGTTTTTTGCACATGGTTTTAGGGTACGATGTTTTTCAGCCCCTGCTATTTTTGTAGATCCGGTCAAGGGAACTACAGTTATGTTCTAATCCAGGGTTAATGGATTAGGGTTTATGTATGCTTCGGCATGTATATATTTGTGTTGTAACACTAAAAGGAAAATAATGAAATATCAAGCTGGTCATCCCGATTTGGGATCCAGGGGAAAATCTCTGTGTTTATCTGTTTTATGTTTTATGCTCTTGCTATTGTTTATTTTCTGGTATAAGATTCGTGTGCAGATAATTTTTGTTCAGGGTTAAAACCTACAGTTGTGAGGGCATGATAGCTAGGGAGGGTCAGGGCATGCAAAGGAATGAAAAGGCATGCTAACACATGTTGGACAATGTCAATGCATGTTTAATTAGAGTGTTAGGGAGTGTTGGGGCATATCAAGGGATAACTAGGTCAAAATGAATGGAAAGGAACAAATAAGAGTGTGTGAAAGGGAGTGTTAGAGAATTCAAATGTGCTAAGGACGAAGTGTGTTAGGAGAAATTTAGAATAGGATTTACAGGAGGCAAGCCTACATTTGTTATAAGGGGCTTGGCATAGAAGTTTTAGACAAAGGGAGATCACTTTGTGCTAGGCACAACATTGTTTTTCCTTTAGTTAATTTTTTATATGAGATGTGGCGCACTTTGGCTACATTCTCATGTTTTAAACTATTCTAGATAATTTCATATTGTACATTGTTGTGTATAAGTTTTGGGGTACTCAACTTGTGTCGGCTTATATCTTGTGTGCCTTGTGAATCTTGTGGTTCTTTCAAACTCTCAATTAATGTTCTATTTTTTATATGAACTGAACATACATGTGAAATATTTCCTGTGTAAGTTATGTTGCTTAGTTGTTTTATGGCCATGGTTAGATCATGTGATCTTGTCTTGGTAAATAGTTAAGTGGGACAAGTTGAGATTGGACATGAGTGGCATAAGATGAGTTATAGGAAGTTCTTAGGTGAACAAGGCATAATCTACTTGTAGTAGGTGCAATTGGTCAAGTTGTTGGGCTTGAAGCAGGCCAATGTTTTCACATGAACTATAGTAGCCAAGGACTTGATTGGATTCCAAAGTCGTGAAAAAATTTAAAGGCTAGATGTGAGGACATGAGTGCCAAGGCGTGCTAGGGAATGATAAGATGTGCCAGATAGTGCGAAGGCATGTCAAACATGATAATATGTTCCAAGTGATAAAGCATGCCAAGATGTGTAAGGGTGTGTCAATGCGTGCCAGGGACTGTCAAGGCAACAAAATGGAGAAACAAGTTAAACTGCAAGGAAATGAACACATTATAGGGTTAATTAGTCATTAATTTACCTTTTCTAAGAGCGGCATGATAGGCACACCAACATGACTAGGCACCAATAGGTTCCAAATGTAAAGTCTTAGTGCGTTCTAAGTGCCAAGTCTTCCTTTGTTGCTTCTCCTCTACTTTCCAAAAATTGATCTAAAATAAATTTAATGTTAAACTGTGCCAAATCATACCAAGGCATCTCAACGTGTTCCATACATGCTAAGAATTTCCAAGCACCAACACGTGCCAAGCGCAAATATGTGTCAGGGACTGTTATGCATGCTTTGAAGTGGAATGACATGGTGAGGACTACTAAGGTGTGCTAGAGAGTGCTAATGCATGTTTAGGAGTGTTAAGGAGTAATAGGACAAAACATTAAGGGAGCACTAGGTCAAAATTCATGGAAGTTAATGAATATGAGGAACGTGTGCCAGGGACTAGTGTTAATGAGTGTTAGTTGTCATGCCAAGGAGGGAGTGACAAGGTATGCTAAGAATTAGTAAGGCATCCTAGGGAATATCAAGGCATGTAAAGAAGTGTCAAAGTGTGCTAGGGAGTTCCAGGGTGTGCTAATTATATGTTCCAAATAGTTCCAAGATATGCCAATACATGTCAGGTACTAAGGATGTGCAGGGTGCCAGGGTATGTCAATATGTGTCAATAATTGTCAAGGCAACAAAAGGAAGAACCAAGCTAAAATGTAAGGAAATGAACACATAAGAGGGTTAATAAGTCAGGACTTTATATTTTTCAAAAGGGGCATGCTACTCACACTAATAATAGGTCCCAATACATGCCAAGTGGAATTGTGTGCCAAGTGCTAATGTATGTCAATGCATTAAACCAAGGTGTTCTAGGGCATGCTAGGGACTACATGCATGCTAACACATGATAGAAGAGTTCCATGTTGTGCTAGCGCATGCCACCATGTGCTTGGGCATCAGTTTCATGACAAGATGTTCTAGGTACAAAGATGTTCCAAGACATGCGAGGTGCTAAGAAACATTAGTGTGACAAAGCATTAATTTAAGGTGTGCCTAGATTGTTGAGGAGTGATAGGTCTTTCTTATTAATAGAATTGTCAGAGCTTGATTATGCATTAAAAATTATATTTCCTATACACACTAGTGGAACTTTATCTAAAGGGAATTTTATAGATAAGAAAATTAATCGATATGAATCATGATGGATTGTAGATTTCTGTGGTGCAAATTTTTGTATTCAAAACTCGGAATCTCCACAGTTCCCATTTTTCAGTCCATTTTTCAATCCATCTAAGAAAAATGGGAACTGTGGAGATTCCGAGTTTTGAATACAAAGATATGAATCATGTGTTGAATCATATAAAAACTCTATTCGACTAGTGATTACTTGAGGGAAATGATACACACTAATTACTTCTTAAAAAATTGACTAATTACAACCACTATGGCCTTGGAAATATCATAAAAAATACTCCACAATAATGGCCTTAAATCATTATCTTTTGAAAAAAAATATATTAACAGGCATATAGCATCATCAAAAACTCATTGGAATGATCAATCGTGATGGACATTTTTTGACCGTCACCAAAAGTAACAAAAGAGCATTGGCGAGGGTCATTAAAATTTCATCAGTAGAAGTGTCCCCAAAGAGAGAATTAGTGATGGGCCTTTAATGACCCTCACCAAAAGTGTCATTGAAAATGGCTTTGGTGACAAACCTTAAAGGAACATCACTATATATACTTATAGTGATGCTTTTTTAAGGACCGTCACCATATGGGACATTGGTGACGGACCTTAAAGGTCCGTCACAAGCATGACCCTCACCAATATCCTTTTTTCTTGTAGTGGTTGTTCCTGTATTGGTCACTCCACAATCTATTGTAACCATTGAGCCTCCCACATCGCGCAGTCAACCACCTGAAATATACTTCAGGCCTGATGGTGAAGTTCTTCCACCTGATTTGATTTAGATTAAATAAATATCACAAGACGAGACACCTTTAATTCCAACTCATTTTGGGGAGGAGCTTTACCTATATGAGTATTTTCCTCAATCACCTTCCTCTGCTTTTGTTGATCCTGTTTCACTTCGAGTTCCTGTAGATTCTATAGGGTATACACTATGTCATTTGACCATGTCAAAGACAAGATCCCAGACTGAACCATCTGTTTCAACTGCAACATCATCTACTGTTTCTTTATCTTCGGTGTTTTTTCCACTGAATTCACCCATGTCATCATGTGGAATCCTATCTGGTTCATCCTTTATGAGTACTGAATGGCTTGATCCTTTATTCACATCTTCAGTGCAATATCAAGTTGGTCCCATCAGTTATTTTCCTTGGTGGACGGTGATGTCACATAAATTACCCTCAGATATTCCTAATTTCAAGGGAAACCCTCGAGAAGACTTGTCGATGCACGTTATAACTTATCATTTGCGGTGCTCATCAAACTCCTTAAATGATGACTCTGTTAGACTACGTATTTTCCAGCGTACACTCACTGATTCAATTGCACAATGAGGATTGTTATTTTTCAGTGTCAACCTCGTTAAAAAATGAAATAGAGTAATGAGGATGGTTCTTTTACTGTGTCAACCTCATTAAAAAATGAAACAAGTCATGAGGATTGTTCTTTTTCTTGTGTCAACCTCATTAGAAAATGAAACAAGTGCCACGAGGATAGTTATTTTACTATGTCAACCTCGTTAAAAAATGAAATAGGTCATGAGCATAGTTCTTTTTTTCTATCAAGATTGTTAAAAAATGAAACAAATCCTCTCCTATAATGAACCTTCATTCCATCCAGCTATTAGGAACTAGTATTCTACTTAGTTGAATGGGATGAAGCTTGGGGGGAATATACTCTTGCAGGGGGCATTCGACATGTTCTCTTGCAGGGGGCATTCAAAACATTCTTACCAATTGCACCCGATCAACTGCTGAAGTTCGGGGGAAAAAACAAGTTCAGAGCTCCAAAATGCAAATTGTAACTTTCAAAAGGTAAAAATGAATAGTAAAACTCTTTTAATTAGTCATTTTATTATTTTAAAATCATATTTATTGCTGTTACTATGGTTTTATACTATTTTTATTATGAAACAAGTATTTTTAATCCATTTTATGTTGTTCTGGATAGGTTTGCAACTGATGAGAAGATTAGTCGTGCACATTTATTTCAAGAATGATTTGACCACAAAGCATAATTTTATCCTTATTTTTCAAGCTTTGATAAAAATTAAAAAGGACTTGAAGCACACTTTTATCTCTTTTTCGAGCTTCGATAACAATGAAAAAGGAACCCTTTGAGTCTTCTTTTAGCTCTTTTCAGACTCTTATAATGTGAAAATATTATCGAGCACTTGTCTTTTCGAGCTCGTAAAAGTAAATGAATTGATATCTACTCAGTAGAAGTTTAACCCTTTCCCAGACTGAGATAGATTATTTACGAAAAAGGAATGCCTTAGTCGAACATGGCTAGGAGGTTCTCTCAGATATCATTTTACACTTTTTCAGATCTAAGTGACAACTTTACGAAAAATTACTTATGGAGTTTTCTTTCGTCCTCTTTTTAAAACTCTCTAAATATGAACAAGGACCGGGCTATCACTATCGTAAGGATCATTAAAACATAAAATAGTGACAGGCTTGTTGATCATGGAAAGAATTGAGTTTCATTCATCGCTAGACTCGTTAAATTATTAAATAGAAATACATTATTTTCCCGAAGTGTTGAATTATAGATCAAGAATAGTTATCCACCTCAACCTTGTTAAAAAATAAAGAGGTACTGATCGACAAATGACCAAGGAGAATTTGGGATGAATAGAACATTTTATGGTAGTAGGTTGTTCTTGAACATGACACTTCACTCCATCACTGTGATTGTTTGGGTTGGGTAATCTTCTTGATGGTTCATTCATACCTATGGTTCATCATACCTTCACTTTGGTTTTGGGTCAATGCTTCCAACTCATCTCAGTGTCACCAATATGTTCAAGAGAAGTCATCCAGTGAATACTCATCCTTCTACAATATTCATAAACCTTCATTCTCATGACAGTCATCCTTGAACATTGTTGTATCAAGTCATACTTTGTCTCTGAAATCAGTAACTCCCATTTCAATAAGGTAGCTTCTTGTCGACGTCAAATAATCATCTAGGAAGTTCACTTAGAAACATCATCCTCCAGTACCATGAGGCTTGTTACAGCATTGACAAGATCCTTGCTTCTGGACTTTTGACTGAAATATTTTCTTTGGTGTTTGACATCAAATCATATATTTATGCCTTATGAAATGTAATGCAGTACCCTAAGGGCCACTGATATCAATGGTGGTTCTCTCACATTTGTTAATAGCTTACATCATTGGTTGGTAATCAAACGATGTCTTACCATGTTCGACTACAAATCATATATTCACATGGCTAGACTTGTACCTGAATGATCGAGTGAACAAGATAAGAAGACCCCAGATCTAGTTTCAGCCATCTGGGCTACGATTTCAGGATTGTTGTACACATCATCTGTACGATGATCTTACATAAAGATCGTCATTTGAACATGGGCATGTATCTGTAGTCATGTTTGTATTGGGAAACATTCCAATGTAGATGACTTTCTGCACTATGTACATGTTATTAGATAGTTTATGTGGTGAGCATGGGAATGGCTTCCCTCAGCATTTCATGATCAAGAGGATATATCATGATGTAATGTATTGTAAGATTGATGTAGGTCGCCACTCCACTTCAACTCCAGCCCATCACAGTGTAAAGCATCCCATTCAAAAAATATTTTTATTATTATTTTGACTTCATGCTTTAGGGGGAAATTGTTATAGGTCAATTTGGGCACCATTCCCAATGAACTGTTTAAACTAGAAATCATCCCCATAACTAATGAATAGGGTATATCATCCCCTATCATTTCAGTTGCTACATGCCCTAAGACAAAGAACAAGAACAAATCATCCATGATTTCAATTGCAAGGCTTCCAAGATTTTAAGTACATGTTATATCACCTATCAGCTCACCAACGTAGCCTCTCAAGGGACTAACTAGTTTGCATATGCAGTTACCTCCATTCAAGGGTGCTCTGCAAATCACTTCCCGACATTCAAGAGTGCGTTGGCCAATTGGGAGCAAAATTATCATTGTTCTGGAATCTCCACATGGCCAGTGCCTTCTAGAAGAGTCCATATGTGTCAAACTTCAAGTCCATGTGTCCATTCAACACCTCTGAGCTTGGGAACTTGTATTTCATATTATTAGAAAGTCATTTATTATGAAACTACCTTCAGCGGATCTATAAGTTGAGCACAGATCCTAGTGTTTGAGAAGGAAGAAATTTGGTAAACAAATGATGTTGGATTCTCAATTGAGTGTGTGATTAGAGTGATATGCTACTGGTGAGATGTTCATTATGATGAGGCTGAGATGATGTTGGAGTTGGCGACATCAAATCAATCGCTAGTTGTAACCTCCCCCTTCTATATGTTAATAAATATTGTTGCTCATTTTCTCACATATGTATCTGTATAAGCTTCTATCTTTTTGTTCAAGCCTAGAAAATTTCTGCTTCAAACATTGGGGAAAACCACCCAGTCGGGACCTTAGGACAGCTCCTTTTCCGTTTGGTATAGTGGCTCCGACTGGATTTAAAGCACCAGTT